>JAOTRH010026888.1:0-21490 GCA_034768845.1 Heliamphora exappendiculata | reverse complement strand
GTTGTCAGTAACCTAATTTATTTATCGGGAATCCATATCTTAAACGTGGAGAGAATTCAGTGCATTTGATAATTGGACAGGTTTTGACAGGTCTCATAAAGGTATCAGTATTTAGATTAATACCGTTATTGTTTTTTATGAAAAATGCACGCGCCGTTTTTTACGATCACGGCGCCGGTTCTAAAATTTTTTCGCATCCCAACACAAAATTCGTACTGAAAACATACGCTGGGGTACGGTATTTATAGAATTCTTCAACCAATGAGGTGTTGCCACGTTTTGGGACACGTCCGGCCATTTGGAGTTGGCGATCGCCATGATGCGAGTTGGCGATCGCCATGTTTTTGAAAGGTTCTACAAAGTTCTATGGCGGTTGCCGCAATGGGAGTTGGTGGTCGCCATGATGGTAGGTGGTGGTCGCCACTTTTGGCTAGGATTTCTACAAAGTTCTATGGCGGGCACCATGATGAGAGTTGGCAGTTGCCTTACTTGGGCAGCAAGTTTCAATGGTTCGTCAAAATTTCATTGGTTTGAAGGTTCTGGGTTCAAGTATCGAGCTTTGATTACTTCACGAGGATCGTACGGAGGCACTAATTCACTTGTTTTCATCATCGGATTCGCCTAAGATTAGGCGGGGTCAAATTGGGGTGTCTACAGTTGCCCCTCTTTGACATAACTTATGTGGCAACGCGTGAAGCAAATTATATCAAAGATCAAGAGACAACAACCATTTGATCAAGCCATCAATCTTAGGCCATGAGCACACAATCATGATGTTCGTCGTACTCGAATTTTTATCGAGTTGCCTACGTACCCTCTTTGCTAGGGATCAGACCAGAACGTAATTCATTGGGCAAAATGCAAGGATGATGTAATAATAAGAGATATGATGCACAACATGTATAATGCAAGAAAGATATCGATCAATTTTAGGTCGTGAAAGGACCGATGAGTCAGTTTAGGATCGTGAGGAGGACTGATGAGTCAGTTTAAGGTCGTGAAGAGGATTGATGAGTCAATTTAAGGTCGTGAGGAGGACCAACGAGTAAGTTTAATGTCGTGAGTAGGATCGAAGAGTCAGTTTAGAATCATGAGAAGGACCGGCGAGTCAATTTAGGGTCATGAGTAGGACTGGCGAGTCAATTTAGGGTCATAGGAGGACCGACGAGTCAGTTTAGGGTCATGAGGAGGACCGACGAGTCAGTTTAAAGTTGTGAGGAGGACTGGCGAGTCAGTTTAGGGTCATGAGGAGGACCGGCGAGTCAGTTTAGGGTCATGAGTAGGACCGGCGAGTCAGTTTCTAAGGACTCAGCTGGGGATTAATAAGATCGAGTTAAGACCCAAGAATTCGGGACAAAGTGGGGGATTAAAAGCCAAGCCACCGCTGAAAATGAAAGGGGTAAAATAATTGAAAGCCAGGTTACGGCTTAAACTTTTACTGGAAGAAAAACGCACAAAGGATAAGAGTTTAAAATTATTTTGTTTGTTAAACACACAAGATTTTCTTTAAGAAACTACCAAAATTACTATTTTCACAAAATAAATATTTTAATCAAAGTTTTGTGAAAATCATTTTTGTTAATGAACAAATAAGAAGATAATAAAATAATTGAGAAAAACAAAAAGCCCCAAACAGTTCCTAAAATATTAAGAAGGCGAACTGACATAGGACCACCAACTTCGAAGTTGGCGGTCTATATGATGGGGGTGATGTGACGGTTGACGTGTAGGCGGACGCTAAGACTAAATCCTTCTGACACGGCGGCCGTTGGGTAAAAACCCTTTCAACATGGCGGTCGCCGTGTGTCGTTTCAAGAAACCAATGGTCGCCCATATTGGAGTTGGCGACCGCCAACTCTGAGCGCATACACAGTTCTTTAAAGCGCGCGGACTTGGCTCATTTGCACCTTCCACTTTCTCTCTCTAGCCTCTCGTTCCTTCTCGACTTCTATTTGCTTTCTCGCTTTTTCTTGTTCTTTCTTGCTACTTTTTTGCTACTTCTCGCTTTCAAACTCACGCGATGTTCACCTTTCTTCTAGTGATCCCATTCCTCTTCATGGCGGGGTAAGGCCATGGGGACGACGACCTTGGGGCATGACGGGACCCCTCTACTACTAGAGGTTCTTCCATGGGTGCCCCTCCTACCGGTGGGGATGCTTCAACGCAGCCTGTTGCTGAGGAGGCACGAGTAGCTACTGAGCCTCAGGTGGCTGCTGATGCTGCTGCAGAGGCCGTGGTGGCTGGCTTTTTGGCCCCTGATGCTGGAGACGGTCATCCGGCACCTTTCAACCCGCGTGCGTATGATCCCCTACCTCATCGCGCGGTTCCACGTGGTTTGCGGCGCTATGATCCCCCAGAGGAAGCGATTGCCGCCAACATTCTATTGCGGGAGCCCGACCATCATATGTCTCGTCGACGCTCATCGGTAGGTGGTATCCCTACTTGTTTCAATATTAGAGTATAGAATATCAAATGTAGATGCATGTTTAGGATCCCCCATATGATGTGATTTGATGATAATTTTTGATGCGTTGCAATATGTTTATTGATGAATGATGAGTGGAATTTGAGTTTAGTTTAGGTAACTATGCAATGGAGATCAAAACAGTATGGATAATTAGGGTCTTTTAAACAACCAACAAAAGAGCCAATTATTTTTAGCGAAAAATCTCAAAAAACTTTATTGTTTATCTCGAAAAAAACACAAATCTATGGGGAAAAGTGTTGTTTTGATTTTTGATTTTTGAATTTTTTTTTTGGAATGAATCTTGGAAAATTGGGCTAAATTTTTAAAAAGCTTGAAATGTTTTTGAAAATCATTAGAAAATTTTTGAAAGTTTTGAGAAAAATTTCAAAAATTTGAGGAAAATTTTGGAAAATATTTTTGAAAAAAATTCTAGAAATGTTTAGAAAATCTTAGAAAATTTTGAAAAAAATTTTAGAAAAACCTAGAAATATTTAGAAAAGTCTAGAAATTTTTGAGAAATTTTTTTATAGAAAATAAAATTTTAGAAAAAAATTGAGAAAATTTTAGGAAAATCTTAGAAAATACTAAAAAAAAATTTGAGAAAATTTTGGAAAAATCTTAGAAAAATTAAAAAAAATTTAGAAAAATGCTGAGAAAATTTTTGAGAATTTTAGAAAAATCTTAGAAAAATTAGAAAAATTTTAGAGAAATTTTGAGAAAATCTTAGAAAAAACTAAAAAATACTAAAAAATTTTAGAAAAATTCTAAGAAAATTTTGGGAAAATTTTAGAAAAATTCTGAAAATTTTTGAAAACTTTTTTAGAAAATCTTAGAAATTTTTTTAGAATTTTAGGAAAATTTTAGAAAAAATTCGAAAATCTTAGAAAATTTTTGAGAATTTTAGGAAATGTTTAGAAAAATTCTGAGAAAAATTTTGAGAAAATTTTAGAAAACTCTAGAAATTTTTAGAAAACCCTGTAAATTTGAAGAAAATTTTGAAAAATTAAAGAAAATCTTGGACAATCCTAAAAACTTTGGGAAGACTTTTGTTTTTTTTAAAAGCAATTTGGTAAGAAGCCTAGGGAAGAAAGATAGAAATTCGATTGGTGCACCAGGACTTAGGATCACTAGGAGTCACAAACCTAGGGTTAGGGTGCCTACTTTCGAAGGGTCATCACTTATACACGAACCTAGGGTTGGAGCGCCTAGTTTCCTAGGGCTTTGCCTTCAGATATTCCCTGCACCTTACTTGCTTGATTTGTTCTTTATACGTTTTTTATCTGTCTTCTTTTACAGGCTGGTCATTATGTCCGGGGCTTTGGAGGTTCTGTCTCTGGGGAGGTGTTTGAGTGGTATGATGCCCTCCCTGCTCCTAGCCGGACTTACATTGATGCCTCTAGTTTTTCTTGTTTTATATCCCTGTTGGATAGAACGAGCAATGACCGGGTATGGCTGACAGCCTTGGCCGAGCGGTGGTGGGATACCACTAACACTTTCCACTTCACCACTTTCGAGGCTACTATGACACCTTTGGATTTTACTCTCATCACCGGCATCCGAGTTGGAAGAGCTTCCATCCCCTTTGATCCCACCATTGCGCAGTCCGCCGACGCATTGCTGTATTTCCTCGGGGCTGTTCCTACCTAGATGGACCGCGACAGAGTCAGATACACCTGGTTCTTTGACCGATTCCGACACTTTCAGTGCACCGAGCCTCGCCACTACGAGTGGGTCGCCCGAGGCTTTCTTATGTATATGTTCGGTACCTCATTGTTTTAGAACAAGAAGAATACCGTTCATTTGCAATATTTGGGCGGCCTGGCTCATCTTTACCGGGTTGCTAGCTATGACTGGGGAGGCGCTGCTCTGGCTACTCTCTACAGCTTTATGCAGACCTTGACCCGGTTCACTCAGGAGCTTAGCATCGGGGGACACTGGAGGGTCTGGGAGGTATGACTTTATTTCTGCAATTCTTCATTCATTTCTGTTATCTGTTATTTTTGCTTGCAGACATCTTCTTCTTGACAGTTATGGACTTATGAGTTTCTCTAGCTTCACGTCCTAGCGAACTCTGCGGCAGACCCTCTGGTTATTTACCGTGCAGCTCGGTGGTCCCGTGGGCTAAAGGGGAAGAAAGCCAGAGAAAAAGATCTTAACCGGTTTCGGGTGTCTTTGGACCGGTAGACCCCCGACCAAGTATGTTCAATACACTGCTTTCTGTATTATACTGCTTACTGTGCTGTTCACTGTACTGCACTGTATTGTTTTCCATTTCGTTCACTGCACTGTACTGTACTGTCCTGGGCACTATTTACTGCACACCATTCATCATACTGTATGTCTTACTGTACTGCCTTGGGCACTGTTCACTGGAGAAGGGTAGAGGATCGGGCCGGCATAGATTTGATGCGCAGTCGTGATATCGCGGCGAGGCGTATACTGCTGGAGGGCCCATTTGGGCGGGAGTACTACCTGGGAGAGTGAGTGGTTTGCCAGTTGCTTGGCCTAGATGACTTTCGGATCCCAGTGGTTCCTCCGGCCTGTATGTGCCAGACCGAGGATCTGAGCCGGGTCGACCTTCTGCTGGAGACTGTGGGGACCCCCGCTATGGAGCTGCTTGTAGCGGAGGGAGACAACACGGCTTGGGCCCGGGCTCATTTGATGGGGCCACTAGGACCCGGTCCAGTTATCCCAGGAGGCCGGAGACGAGGCCCAGCACCAGAGGCTGTGGGTGTTGGTGCTCGAGCTGCTACTGCTGCTGCAGATGCTGGGGCTACTGCTGCTGCTGAAGCAGCTATCGGAGCTGCTGCTAGGGATGTTGCTGGTGGGAGAGGCCCAGAGCTGCCATGGGACGTCCAGACTGGGGTTTACGGCTTCCCCTTCTCTCTGTCGGTTCCTGTTCCGCCGGAATCGGAGTTTCGGGCTAATATCGGCCAGGTTTGTCTTCTACGTTTCCCTCAGTCACTGGTTTTATCTGTCTAGTCTTTTCTGAACTATTTTCTTCTGCAGGTCGATCAGGTTTGGTTAGACCGGGCAATGCGGATGATTACCGGCTTGAGGGTACTAGTCCGGCAGATGGATGCCTCGATGCAGGCAGCCGGCGTCGCTTTCATTCCAGCAGCTTCCGTGAGTAGCTTGTGTGTTCTTTTCAATTTTTTTGTATTTTCCTGTCTTTAATTTTCTCTGAGTCTTGTTTTTCTTTTGACAGCCTCCAGCTCCGGCCGCCGGTGCGGTGCCGCCACCTGCTCTAGCCCCAGCCCCAGCCCCGGTTCGAGGTCGTGTTTCACGGGCATCTTCTCGGGCTAGTTCTAGAGGGTTGGTCTCATCCGCTCGGAGCCGATCTATAGTTGTCTCTTCCTCTGGCAGTGATGATGATGATGACTTCGATAGACTCTTCGAGGACGACAACTCAGAGGAGGTTGGTCCCTCTTCCCGCTGAGTTCGCCCTAGGCATTGAGAGAGAGAGAGAGAGAGAGCTTTTCCCCTTCCCCCCAGCTTTTTTACTATTTGATACATTTATTTTGACGGGCCTGCGTGCCCCAGTTTGATACACTTATCTGCTTCATGGGCTTTTGTGCCCCAGTTTTGCTGCTTATTAGGCCTTGGTGCCCCGATTTACATTATATTGCTTTTTATGCATCTTTAAGGCCTTCGTGCCACTTGCTTGCTTTGTTATTCTGTTGCATGTTTTTCCCTTATTTTGTTACTCAAACTGCCACGGAAGCACAGTTCAAGCGCCACGACTAATACAAATCACACAGACTGCAACCTGTCCCATTCCCGCCATGTTCAAACATAGCGGTCATCATAACAGCACAGGGCGGTCTCCACTTTTCCAAAATGTGAATCTGGCGGTCGCTCTTTTCAACATGGTGGTCGTCAGGTCAAAGGAATGATGTCACTGTACTGCACTTTTTGGAGTTGGCGGTCGCCAGTTTCAAGATGGCGGTCGCCACATTGATTATCCTTTTTACAAAAATTTCGATTTCCCGCCCTTTTCTTCCTTATAAATATAGCCCTAAAGGCCCCATTTGCTGTTGCTCAGGCTCAGATGGCTTCTCCTCTTTCTCCATGGATCGAAACACTCTCCCATATCGAACGTTTGAACTTTTCCCCATTTGGCTTGAATGCCCTTTTCTCACTGAGGACCGTGAAGATTAACAAACCCTTACTGATGGCTGCTGCACAACTGTGGGATTCGTAGTCTCGTGTCTTTCGATTTGGCATCGAAGAACTATGTCCTACCGTGGAGGAGTTTGCTGCTATTTTGGACTTGGTTCCGTGAGGTTCTGTTGTCGTTCTTACTCCCTTTCTCTCAGTTCGGCGACAGATGACGCTTTTTTGTGGTCTATCCCGGATGGAGGCTTCCCTTCTAATCTCGGGTGACTGTCTTGGCATCTCATCGCTTATTGAGAGATTTCATCCTACTGGTGACCTCAGTGATCTAGACTTTCAGCTGCAGTGCCGTTATGCACTTTGCTTCTGCCTCCTTGCCCAGTATCTCCTTGTCCCTTTTGATGGGCGGGTTAGTTGTGTCTTGGTTGACATTGCTGGCCAAATGTGGATGGAGAAAAATCTCATGCCCCTGGTTTTGGCTGAGACACTGCTGGGCTTGGACGCTGTTCATCGTGGCAAAACCACAACCTTTGCTGGCCGCCCCTTACTTCTCCAGGTGATTTTAACATCTTTCTTTGTATCAAGCTCCCTGTTATACTGCAAAGGGCTTTCTCTTACTATTCTAACTTTCGCTATAGATCTGGATGATGAAGAAGGTGAACCTTATACAGAAACCTCCCACTGATAGACACAATGCCGCTTCTTTTCTTTACCGTCCGCGTTATCAGATATGTGATACTGAGGCATCTTGGCGATAATATCTTTTCTCTTTGACTGGTTTAGACATTACCTGGCAGTGCCTTTGGTGGCGGATTCCTGCTATGACTCTGACCACTATGGATCATCCTGGTGTGCTGCTTGTTGGTTTTTCTCAGACTTCTTTCTACTACCCCTGTCGGATAATGCGGTAATTCGGGCGGAGTCAAACTATTTTCCTCAACATTCGAGACCATCTGTTTTCTTCTGCACTACGAGCTCCTTTTCTAGCATAGTATCGGGATGCCTGGCCATCTCGCTCATTGATGGAGAAGCACAAGTTGCAGTGTCTTGATCTTTCTGCTGAATACAAAACATGGTTGACACAAGATAGGGAGAAGAAAGACAAAGAAGAGGGGAAACAAGTGGCGAAAAGGAGGAGAATTTGAGGGCCTCTGCTTTGTTTTGAAAATTTCACAATTTTTGTTCATTTTGTTTGTAGAGTTTGGGACTTGTGTGCCCTCCCCTTATTTAAGAGTTTTGTAGTATTGTCTATAGTAATGAAAAACTTCCCACTTTATGTTTAAGATGGTTCGAATTTGTCCAAAATTTTAATGACTTTATTATCAAAATTCAAAAATTAATTTGCATCGGTCTTACTCAGATTCAAGGATGGTTCAAAACAAAGAAAGTAGCCAAACTTCTTAAAGATGCTGCCTACATATCCCAAAAAGATGAAATCAGGCCTTAACGTAGTTCGGGCTTAGTTTTCACTCGGGTATTGACATTCTCCTTATGTAATGCCCTAACTTTTGCCAAGGTCGCCCTTTCGGGTTTTCAGCCTTGCGTGCTGCTCTAATTTTTGCCTAAGTCGCCTTTTTGGTTTTCAACTCAACGAGCTTTTTTTTTTATCTTTATTTTTACCTCAGGGATAGTACTTCTTGAGTTGATCAAGGTTTACTAGAGTGAAGAATACATTTCCATCCATATCCATAATAATGACCGCACCACCAGTCATGATGGTTTTAATGAGAAGCAGTCCGGACTAGTTTGGCTTGAACTTGCCCCTTGGATCGAAGATAGGAGCTCTGATTTCCTTAAGAACCAGATCTCCCTCTCCGAGATCTCGAGTCTTAAACTTTTTGTTGAACGCTCGGGCTATCCTCCTTTGGTAACCTTGTACATGAAATAGAGCTTGCAGTTTTCTTTCATCAAACAGGAGCAACTCTTCCATCTGGTTCCTCTGTCATTTTGCTTCTGAAATACTGGCCTTGTCCATTGCCCTTAGCGAGGGGATTTCCACCTCAATGGGAAGAACAGCTTCCATCCCATACACTAAAGAGTATGGTGTAGTTCCGGTTGAGGTTCTGATCGACGTTCGGTATCCCCAGAGCGCAAATGGTAGATGCTTTGGCCAATCTTTGTGTGAGTTGATCGTCTTTTGTAAACTTTTATTGATGTTCTTGTTCACTGCCTCGACTGCTCTGTTGGTTTGCGGCCGATATGGAGAGGACTTATGAGCCAATATCCGATATTCCTTGAAAAGGTCCAAGACTTCCCCATGAAAATGTGAGCCATTATCCGAAATGATCTCGTGGGAGACTCCGTACCGACAAATGATATTTTGCTTGATAAACTTAGCGATGTGGGAGGCCTTCAATACTGAGTAGGAAGTTGCTTCCACCCACTTGGTGAAATAGTCAATGGCCACTAAGATAAACTCGTGTCCATTAGATGCCTTCGATGTTATTCTGCCAATCACGTCGATGCCCCATACTAAAAATGGCCATGGTGACGTTAGATTATACAGTTGAGACGGGAGAACGTGCATGATGTTTGCGTGAATCTGGCACTTATGACATCTCCGCACAAACTGAATACAATATGTTTCTATCGTCATCCAAAAGTACCCTTCTCGTAGGATCTTCTTGGCTAACATATTTTTGCTCATGTGTGGTCCACAAACTCTTGCGTGGATTTCTTTCATCAGTTCTTGACCCTCTTTAGTGTCTACACATAGCTTGTTAACCCCAGATTATCCTCGCTTGTATAGTCTACCACCACAAATGACAAACTGCGCAGACAGTCATCGCATCGCCCGTTTGTCCTTTTACTGGCAAACTTGGGATATTCTCCTTTTTCAATGAAGTTATGAATGTCAAAATATCATGGAAGTCCGTTCGTGCTTTCTTCGATTGCGGCTGTCATTTCATATGCCCGCTTTCTTTTCTGCTCAACTATTAAAGGTCTCATCCGAACTCCGGGTGGTATGTTAATCATGGATGCTAGCGTGGCCAGTGCATCGGCGAACTTATTCTGCAATCTTGGCACATGTGAGAAGATTACTGATTCAAAGCACGGCATCAGCCTCTCCAATTCTTGATGGTAGAGAATTAAGGTTACATCCATGACCTTCCATTCCCCTCTTGCTTGCGAAACTACCAATGCTGAGTCTCCAATGACTTCTAGTTTTCTTGCCCCTAGTTCTAAGGCTGCCTCCAATCCCGCTAAATATGCTTCGTACTCAGCCTGATTGTAGGTGACTTTGAAACTAAGTTTTAGGGACAACGGAACATGCGAATCATCAAGGGTGACAAGAAGGATTCCTATACCATATCCATATTGATTGGATGCGCCATCAAAATATAGAGTCCATCTATCATCCCCAACTTTCATTAGCTCTTCATCGGGAAATTGGAATTCCGTGTCTTCATCTCCTCTAACGGGTTGGTCGGCCAAAAATTCTTTCACTGCTCTGCCTTTAACTGACTTTCGGGTGACATATTGGAGATCAAACTTGGATAATAGCAGCAACCATTGGGCCAGCCTTCCTGTTAGTGCCAGTTTTTCGAACAGATACTTCGGCGAGTCCATCCGAGAGATGATGTTCACTGTGAAAGACAGTATGTAATGCCTTAATTTTTGGGAAGCCCAAACCAAGGCCCAACGTGTCTTCTCCAGTGGCGTGTTCCATATTTCTGACCCGGTCGTCTTCTTGCTTAAGTAGTAGATGGCTTTCTCGACTCCAGTTTCACCTTCTTGTGCAAGCATGCATCCCATAGCTGAATCAGTCACTGACAAATAGAGGATCAGTAGCCTGTCAGATTCGGGAGGAACTAGAACAGAAGGATTTTGTAAGTACTGTCGTACGGCATCAAATGCATCTTGGCATTTCTGATCCCATTCAAATTCAACTCCTTTATTCAATAGACGGAAGAGCGACTCACAAGTAGTTGTTAATTTAGCGATGAAGCGGCTGATAAATTATATTTTTTCCAGAAAACCCATAACTTCTCGCTTGGTCCTTGGAGGAGGTATTTCCAAATTTGCTTTAATCTTTGAAGGATCGACTTCAATGCCTCTTTGAGTGATCATGAATTCGAGCATTTTTCTGGCAGTGACTCCAAATGCACACTTCTGCGGGTTGAGCCGCATCTTGTAATTTTGAATCATTTCAAAGAACTTTCGCAGTGCTGTGATGTGGCCTTCCCGATCCTGGGATTTGACTATCATATCATCCACGTACACTTCGACCTCCTTGTGTATTATGCCATGCAATAAGGTAGTAACAGCCCTTTGATAGGTTGCCCCTGCATTCTTTAAACCAAACGGCACCACACGATAACAATAAGTGCCCCAAGGCGTGATAAATGTCGTCTTGTCTCTGTGTTCAGGATCCATCAAAATCTGGTTGTACCCAGAAAAACCGTCCATGAATGATAGCAAGGCATGCCCCGCTGTACTATCTACCAAGACGTCGATGTGTGGCAACAGAAAATCATCTTTTGGGCTAGCCTTGTTGAGATCCCAGAAATTCACGCAGACTCGGATGCGGCCGTCTTTCTTTAAAATTGGCACTATATTGGCTACCCATTTTGGATACGCAGTTACCATTAGAAATCCAGCGTTGATCTGTTTGGCAACTTCTTCTTTGATCTTCAGAGCCCATTCTGGTCGGATGCGTCTTAATTTTTGTTTGACTGGTTTAGCATCGGGGTATAGAGGGATATGGTGCTGGACGATGTCGGGATCAATTCTGGGCATATCCTCATAAGACCATGCAAACACATCTTTGAATTCTTTTAATAAAGTTATTAATTGTTCTTGTTCAGCTAAAGATAAAGAAGAACCAATTTGGACATTTTGCGGATTATTTTCATTACCCAGATTTATTGACAAAGTTTCTTTAATTATTAGTTGGGCACGCATTTCTTCTTCTTTTTTTATTAAAAGTTTTATTTCTTCAGGGACATCCCCGTCGAATTCAAAATCGTCAGAAAGTGTATGAAATAAATCAAACAAAGCAGAGTAACTGAAAATTTTGCTTATTTCATTAAAAAAAGCAGGGATTACAAACTCGCTAGCAAAGGAAGAAAGGGGAGCACCAACAGATGTGCCATCGATTATAGACTCAGACTCGATACCAGACTCGGGACAGACAAAGTGCACATCATCAGACTCGACGGTCTAGTTCTTTACTTCCTTTGTGGCGGTGCCAACAATGAGCCAGGTACAGTCGACCGGTGCGCTGAAACCCATCATGTAACAGTCCGATTCATTTATGTGCAACTGAGTCATCTTCTCGTGGAACAGCATTCCCAGGTCGGTACCATCGAGTTTGTCGGCCCAATCCTCTTTCTGAACCTTCTTTTCTTTCTTCTCTCCTTCCATTGTTTCTTCCTCCTCTGTGTCGAACAACTGGTGACTGAAAAAGATCTCCAACCGAGGCAGCTTTTGATTGGTTTCTTCATCAATCCATGGTTCTTGAAAGCCATAATACGGGAAGTCTTCCCCTTCCTTGATGAAGTATCCATTGAGTGTCCCGGAATAATTGGCCTTTCATCCCTTTCTATGCCCTTCTAGATCTTCTTCCGTTGGTTCATACCCAAGACCAAAACGGTGCAAAGTTGGCAATACCTGAATAGATTTCGGGATTCCCTGCAATTTATGTCCCAATCCCATACCGGGGAAGAAGGACATTTTTCTCATTATGGTTACGGCCTTCGGGTTGACATATCTTTCTTCCTCATGCATCAGCGTCTAAACATCCTGTACTTCATCAAACCGAACACCACTGAGCAACACATCATCTTCATTGTGCTGAACTTCTAACAGAGTTGTACCTTCTCCTCCCTTCGGGGGATGGATGATGTCCTCTCCATGAATAGTCAAAACTGTTCCATCCTTTATCAATTTCAGTTTCTGGTGAAGGGTAGACAGCACTGCCTGAACACTCGGGTCATGTAGCCACAGCCTGCCCAACAGCAGATTGAAGGAAACCGGGGCGTCTAGTACGTGAAATTCTACGGACGTTTCCAAAGGTCCCACTGAAACGGCGAATGACACCAATCCCAGTACATCCCTTCTGGTGTTGTCATAGGCCCGCACCCCTTAATTGCAGGGAGTAAATTGGTCGGGCCTCATCCCCAAGTAGATGGTTGTTCTTAATGGGCAAACATTCAAGGCAGACCCATTATTGATGAGGGTTACTGGGACCCATTTTTCCAGGCACTTGACATGATGTGGAGTGGCTTGTTGTGACTTTTTCCTTCAGCGGGCAAATCCTTATCAGAAAAAGAAATGACTTTTGGTTCAACCGTCGGCAGAATCAATCCGATCAATTGCTCCGGGGTGGCTTCCATCGGCATGCTGGCTTTGCTCAAAACTTTTAGCCAGCTTGCCTGTGCTTGTGTAAGGCCATCAGTAGCCCCCAAATGCTGATGTTGGCATGTGTCTTTTTTAACTGTCTCAATATGGCATCATCTTCCTCCTCTTGCTCTGTCTCCTTCCCTTTTCCACTTAGCTGTCCTTTTTCTAGCTGAGCTGGCTTAAAATGTCTTCAACTTCAGGTAAGGTGCTCCACACCATCTTCAGGGTCCCATAAGCCGGGTATGACATTATCAGTCTGTCTTACCTCATGCAGAGGATTTTCAAATGCCCACAAGTCATTTAAGTCACTAATGGCTGCCCTTTTTTTTATCTTTTCTGATAATCTTCGATAGCCCACGGGTTATCGATTTCTTCCCTGATGTCCTCTTCAATAAAATTTACTTGCTGTTCACGAGCAGCCCAAAAATCGACCCATTCGGTCCCATCATATTTCAACACAACCTTGACTAGCCAATAGGATTGCATGTCGTCAACATGTATTTCTTCCTCAAAAAGTCGGGGAAGTGTAATTCCATCAAGTACATGACCAAACCCATAAGGTCTAGTTGGATAATCCAATGACCAATCATCCACCTCGTTGTGCTCCTCTTCCTCATGTTGGTAAGCCTAGATCATGGGTCGATGCCATTCCCAAGCATTATCGTTTCATTCTTTCTCGGCTGTGTAGACACCCCAATTTGACCCCGCCTAATCTTAGGCGAATTTGATGATGAAAACAGGTGAAATAGGGCCTCAGTTCGATCCTCGAAAAGTGATCCAAGCTCGGTATTTGAACCCGAAACTTTCAAACCAACGAAATTTTGTCGAACCATCGAAACTTGCTGCCCAAGTAAGGCGACCGCCAACTTGTATTGTGGCGCCCGCCACAGAACTTTGTAAAAATCCTACCCCAAAGTGGCGACCGCCACCTTTCGTTATGGCGACCACCAACTCCCATTGTGGAGACCGCCATAGAACTTTATGGAAACTTTCAAAAACCTGGCGACCGCCAACTCCAAATGGCCTGACGTGTCCCAAAACGTGGCAACATCTCATTGGTTGGAGAATTCTATAAATACTGTACCCCAGCGTACATTTTCAGTACGAATTTTTGAGTGAGAGCGACTATGCCGATATACCGAGCGACTCTGAGCTTCGACGCCGTAACCCTGCCAAGATACCGAGTCCCGAATCTCCAATACCTACCTTGAATCCTACATTACTTGGATCACCACTCGAGAATTGGAAAACTGGAGCTCATTCTACCGACTTGAGGATACCACAATTCAGGTACTCTATTTGGATCACCGGTCCTTCTAACCCTATTTTCACTCTTTACATTCAATTTCAATTCATGTATTCTTTTACATAATCTTGTCATCATTTACATTACTTCATTTATTTTAGTTACCTTAATTCCATTTAATTTAGTTGCTCTAATTTCTTAGTTTATACTTTCACACTAAGTATATTATCTTTTTCTTTAATTAATTCATTAATTAGTACTAACATCAATTAACAATACCACTAAATAATGTCGTTATTGTTATAATACAAAGTACTTAGATAAAAATAGTTATAATTATCAATATTACGTCCATTTAAATTCTAGCCTTTTTATTCTTTTTCTCTTTCTTTTTATATTAAATTAATACTCAAATATTATTTATTTTTCTTTTTCTTTTAACTAGTCTAATATTCTTTTACTAACATTTCATCTTATTCTATTTATTTAATACTCCATTTTAATCTCTAGCTTTTACTTTATTTCATAGCATTCCACTTTATTTTCATGTAATAATTAGTTTGTTGGTTCATTTTATTTTCCTTTATTAGTTAAATGTTTCGTTTTTTTTAGCTTGATGTAATTTTCTTTCAATACATTTGTTATTTCTTTTTCATTTCTTTCTTATAATTTTAGTGTAATTTTTTAATTTTTATTTTCTCTTCGTTTTATCTTCTTTTATTATCTATTTTATTTTCTTTAAATGCCAATACTACATTTTTTTACTCTCTCTTTAATGTTAGTTTAAATATTCCTTAACTAGAATTAATTTAATCTTGTTTTGTTAACTTTTATTTTACATTTTCTTTCTTTGTCTTTTAACAATAAGTGTAATTTTTTTAAATATTTTGTCATTAGCTTTATTTTCATAAAAATGTTCCACAGCTTTAATTTCGTTTTTTCCTCTTATTTTTCTTCTTTTAGGATATAAAATATGAATAGTTAGGTTTCCTTTTAATAATTTAAATAAATATTTTTCAACCTTTTCACTTAAGCATCATTTTCCTTAACAAACTTCTTTTTTATTTTATTTTTCTTTGAATTCTTAAACTCTCTTTTGTCATTTTCTTTGTTAATAAATTTTCTTTTGAGTATAGAATTTGCATGCATTTTTTTATTACCTTTTCATCATGTTAATGTTAATTTAGCTTGTTTTAACGATGTGCATATTTTAGTTACTTTCCTTGAAATCTTACTTGGTTTAATGTATTTTTTGTTAGCAAATCATGTTTAGATAATTTTAGCATCTTTAATCATATTTTTTTATTCTTTTATGCAAACCATGTTAGTTTAGTTTATTTTTGTGAATATTGCATGTATGTATGTGTTTCATGAATCCTTTAGATAAAAATTGCATACCATAGGACTTATAATTTTTCTTATAACACTTATTTATTTTTGAGTGTTATGTATATATTTTATGTATTTTTCATACTTGATTTTGGTTGTTCTCTCTTTGCCTCTATTTTTTTTATTTACATACATTTGAGATATTCTATTAAAGAACCAATGATAATTAGTAGAGGCCAACCTTATGGTTGGGCGAACGGGGTGCCTAACACCTTCTCTGATTCGAACCTTAGCCCCCGAACCCTGTTTTTCTCTGGTTTACGTTTTAAAGATCAGTGGCTATTTTGGTTTTTCTTAATTTTTCTCAAAAACTAAGTGGCGACTCTATTTTTAATAAAAAGGGGTTTTTAAAAGTTGATTTTCAAGGTGTTAAAGTATTTTCGAAAACATCTTTGAATTCTCTCACTTTATTTTTGACCCCTAAATCCCAAACGCCACAGTATTTTCTGGCAACTCTACTAGGGACTAATTTTCAAAATCAAGTAAGAGCGCTAAACTCAAAAGCATCATTGGTTCCTAATAAAATTTCTCATGTGCATTTTGGCATGCATTTTCATTATTCTTCAACCCCCTACCTGGTCAACCCGATACCTTGAACATTAATCTGTTTCGGGGATTGTTGGGAAGACGGGAACCCTTACTGACTGTACGCTTTTATAGGTACAGTAAAAGAGTTCAGGCATACTGTTTGACTATGTCCTGCACCACTCCAGGCATGGGAGGTATATATCCGGCTCTATTCAGAAGGTACCCTATTCAAATTGACCAAACCCAGCCTTTTACATATAGTGAACATAGAACCCCCTAATTTGGTGTTGCTAACCCTAGTAGGATTATGTATTTTTCTTTATTGTATTTTTTGATTGTATATTGTTAGGATTATTTGTTTGTTGGATTAGGCTAGTTCTTTTCCTGGGTTTGGCCTCGAATTTTCCTATTTTCCTTTGTTTAAGTTAGTTTCTCCTTCGAGTTCTTACCCGAGTCTTTATTCTTCACCATATTTGGCCTTCACATAGTAGTTTTCTTCTAGGGGTTATGCTCGTGTTTCGTTTAACACCTCTAGGGTAGTTTCTCTCTCCTCTAGGTTCTTTCCAGATCGTTGGTTTTCTCTGCCTTTGTTTAGGCTCGCTTCTCTCAAACCCTTGACATACCTATGGGAGTTAGTCTTTTCTCCTTACCGTTATGCTGCCTGTCTTTTTTTTCATCAGAATCCTAGAGATCTGTTTCTCTGTCGGAGCGCTGTCTGTTTCCCTTTAGAATCATAGGTCAAACTAGTCTGTTGAGGGTTAGAACTGTTGTCTTATCGGAACGTCGTCCGTTTAGATAAAATCTTTCTTCTAGAATTTGATCGATCTACCCCCATTTGGTTCTCATCCTGGGTTTTCAGATGTTCAGTTGTAACACTGGTGGTATGAGCCCGATAGGGGCATTATTTCAGTTTTAACTGTTTTGGGGTATCTGGGGTATTTGTTATCAATTGTCTGAAACTGGCTATTCTACTTATAGAATTCAGGTTTCTCTGCGGGATTACCATTAGGCCAAGAAAAGTACAGTTAATGTGTCTGGAAAAGATCAGTGACGAGAAGACTTTGTAAGATATCTAACGGCCGACTGAGTCAGCTGAAATGGCAAAAAATGAGATGAATCTTGCATCCCTAATGAGGGCAATTACTGATATACAGAGAGCCGTAGAGCAACAAACTCAGGCTCAAGTGTAATGTCAGGCACATATTCGGGCAATTCAGGCCCATATCCCTGTTGCAAATGGACAACCAGATGAGACAAACGAGAATGGAGAAGACTTTTGGGATGACAACCAAGTCCTCGATGGACCACAAGTTATCCCACCACCACCACGAAATCCTCGTCAGGTAATAGTTGAGGAGGAAAACATTGCACATTTTAAAGAATCTGCACTGATTGAGAAAATCGACATGATGAAAAAGCTCCTCAAAAAAGCTAAGTGAGTTAAGGAATACATGCTCGATGTAGGGGGACTCTGCCTGTTCCCAGATGCGAAGTTGCCAGAAAAATTCAAAATGCCGGATATAAAAAAATTTGATGGAACCGGAGATCCCAGAATTCATCTCTGAATGTACGTCGGTACCTTGTCACTAATGGGGATTGATGACCAGTTGAAGGCTCAGCTCTCTCACCGATCTCTTTCTAGGACAGCCTAGAAATGATTTCTCTCCCTTGATGTAGCTAAAACCAAAACTTGGGAAGATATTGCAATGATTTTCATCGGCCAGTATAGTTACAATTTCCAACTGGACATTACTACTCGAGAGCTCGAGCCAACTCGACAAGAGAATCAGAAATCTTTCGTCGACTTTCTGACCCGTTAGAGGGGTAAAGCTGCAAAGATGACAAACAGGCCCTCTAAAAAGGAGCAAGTTCAGGTCGTAGTAAAGAATCTACAAGCCCCCCTAAAATGCTATCTGATTACACAGTCGCTCTCCACATTCGAGCAGTTATTTGATGCCGGGATTTAGATAGAAGACGCAATCCAATCCGGTGACATTGAGAAAACAGAACCCAGTCAGAAACCACCACGAAGGACTTTCCCCGCAACCAACCAAAATTCATCTGTTGCTCGCTCGGGCGAGGTTAACCTTTTAAATCCTTCTTCTTCCACCCATCCAGCAAAAAACCTTCAGCAGTCAAACAATGACCAACAGCAACAAAAGTCGAGGAGGTCTTCACTCCCCTCAATATTTCTTTATCCACCGCCCTGAATCAACTCATCGAAAAGGGGCTCATTAAGCCATTGGAGCCCATGCCTGTTCCTGATCCACTTCCTTTGAGGTATAATGCCTCCCAATACTGTGCCTTCCACCGAGGCCACGTGCATTTAACTGACATGTGTATGAGGCTTCGTCATGAGATCCAGAATCTCATTGACAACAAAGTGATTCCTCCTCCATCAGCAACCCCAAAGCCGAACGTTACTACTAACCCATTGCCAAATCATGCTAGGCAGGGTGGGGTCAATTGTGTGACTTTGGGACAGTCTGAAGACCCGAGTCAATTTATTTGTTCGGCACACCTACCGCTCCCGTCTGTTCCATCTATCGAGGATTCGATAAGTTGTTCATTCATGATGATTAGAGGTAGTTGAGACGGAATAGGAGAATGGAATGATGATGCCTGGGGATGGTATCGAACGATGATCCAAACCTACCAACAAGAAGAGGAGTGCAATGAAGAGGATGATTGGCCATTGGATTACCTGACTCGACCTTACGGGTTCGGCCATGCACTTGACGGAATCACCCTTCCCCAACTTTTTGAGGAAGAAGTACATGTTGACGACATGCAATCTTATTGGCTGGTCAGGGTTGTGTTGAAATCTGATGAGATCGAATGGACTAATTTTTAGGCCGCTCGTGAACAGCAAGTGAATTTTATTGAAGAGGACATATGGGGAAAAATGATAACACGTGAGCTATTGAAGATGACAAGGAAAGGCAAGAAAGGGCAGCCGTTGGTGACCTAAATGATTTGTGGGCATTTGAAAGTCCTTCGTACTTAAACGAAGTGAGACAGACTGATAATATCATGCCCGGCTCATGGGATCCTGAAGATGGCATGGAGAACCTTACCTAAAGTGGAAGACATTTTAAGCTAGCTCAGTTAGAGAGAGGACAGCCCAGTGGAAAAGAGAAAGAAATAGAGCAAGAACAAGAGGATGATGCCGTATTGAGACAGTTGAAAAAGACACAGGCCAGTATCAGTATCTGGGGCTTGTTGACGGCTTCGCACAAGCACATACAAGCTATTTTAAAAGTGTTGAACAAGGTCAGTATCCCGATAGATGCAACCCCCGAGTAGCTTATTAGACTTATTATGCCAATCGTCGAACCAAAAGTCATTTTCTTTTATGATAAGAATTTGCCCGCTGAAGGAAAAAGGTCACAACAAGCCACTCTACATCACTGTCAAGTGCCTGGAAAAGTGGGACTCGGTGACCCTTATTGATAATGGATCAGCTTTGAACGTCTGTCCATTGAGAACAGCCGTCTACTTAGGGATGAGGCCAAACCAGTTCACTCCCTGCAATCAAGGAGTGCGGGCCTATGACAACATGAGAAGGGATGTGCTAGGACTGGTGTCATTTGCCATTTCAGTAGGACCTTTGGAAACCTCAGTTGAATTTCACGTGCTAGATGTGCCGGCCTCCTTCAACTTGCTGCTTGGCAGGCCGTGGCTACATGACCCGAATGTTCAAGCAGTACCGTCTTCCCTTCACCAGAAACTAAAATTAATAAAGGATGGAGCAGTTTTGGCCATTAATGGAGAGGATAGTATTCACCCTCCGAAAGGAGGAGAGGGCACGACTCTGTTAGAAGTTCAACATAGTGAAGATGATGTGTTACTCAGTGGTTTTCGGTTCGATGAAGTACAGGCTGTTCAGACGCTGATGAATGAGGAAGAAAGGTATGTCAACCTTAACGCTGTAGCCATGATGAGAAAAATGTCCTTCTTCCCCGGTATGGGATTAGGGCAAAAATTGCAGGGAATCCCAGAACCCATTCAAGTATTGCCAACTTTGCACCGTTTTGGTCTTGGGTATGAGCCAATGGAAGCAGATC
Organism: Heliamphora exappendiculata; assembly: GCA_034768845.1. Lineage (NCBI taxonomy): Eukaryota > Viridiplantae > Streptophyta > Magnoliopsida > Ericales > Sarraceniaceae > Heliamphora > Heliamphora exappendiculata. Next base: position 1,332 of record JAOTRH010026888.1, on the reverse strand, counting down.
TGGAAGGGCCTAGAAAGGGACGAAAGGCCAATTATTCTGGGACACTCAATGGATACTTCATCAAGGAAGGGGAAGACTTCCCGTATTGTGGCTTTCCAGAACCATGGATTGATGAAAAAACCAATCAAAAGCTACCTGGGTTGGAGATCTTTTTTAGCCACCAGTTGTCCGACACAGAGGAGGAGGAAACAATGGATGGAGAGGAGAAAGAAAAGAAGGTTCAGAAAGAGAATTGGGCTGACAAACTCGATGGTACCGACCAGGGAATGCTGTTCCACGAGAAAATGATTCAGCTGCATATAACTAAATCAGATTGTTTCATGATGGGTTTCAGCACACCAGCCGGCTGTACCCAGCTCATTGTTGGCGCCGCCATAAAGGAAGTAAAGAACTAGACCATCGAGTCTGATGATGTGCACTTTATCTGTCCCGAGTCTGGAATCGAGTCTGAGTCTGAGTCTGTAATCGAGGGCACATTTGTTGGTGCTCCCCTTTCTTCCTTTGCTATCGAGTTTGTAATCCCCGCTGTTTTTAATGAAATAAACGAAATTTCCAATTACTCTGCTTTGTTTGGTTTATTTCATACGCTTTCTGACGATTTTGAATTCGACGGGGATATCCCCGAAGAAATAAAACTTTTAATAAAAAGAGAAGAAGAAATGCGTGCCCAACCAATAATTGAAGAAACTTTGTCAATAAATCTGGGTAATGAAACTAAAACGCAAAATGTTCAAATTGGTTCTTCTTTGTCCTTAGTCGAACAAAAACAACTAATAACTCCATTAAAAGAGTTCAAAGGTGTATTTGCATGGTCTTACAAAGTTATGCCGAGGATTAATCCCAACATCTTCCAGCACCATATCCCTCTATACCCCGATGCTAAACCGGTCAAACAAAAATTAAAACGGATCCGACCAGAATGGGCTCTAAAGATCAAAGAAGAAGTTGCCATACAAATCAATGCCGAATTCCTAATGGTGACCGAGTATCCAAAATGGGTAGCCAATATAGTGCCAGTTCTAAAGAAGGAAGGTCGTATCCGAGTCTGCATGGATTTTCGAGATCTCAACAAGGCTTGCCTGAAAGATGATTTTTCTTTGCCACACATTGACGTCTTAGTAGACAGTACAGCAGGGCACGCCTTACTGTCGTTCATGGATGGATTCTCCGGATACAACTAGATTTTAATGGATCCCGAAGACAGGGAAAAGACGACATTAACCACGCCTTGGGGCACCTACCGTTATCGTGTGACGCCGTTTGGTCTAAAGAATGCAGGGGCAACCTATCAAAGGGCTGCCACTACGTTGCTGCATGACATGATACATAAGG
>JAOTRH010026877.1:6515-18818 GCA_034768845.1 Heliamphora exappendiculata | reverse complement strand
TATTTATCGCGCATTTCATTCCATGGTTCACACTCAATTTTTTACAACTATCAAAACCTTCTGTTCTGATTTGGGTGGCGAATATTTTCTTACCGAATTCACTGACTTCTTAGCTGCATCTAGTACTATTCACCAATATTCATGTTCCGAAACTCTTGCATAAAATGGTAAAACTGAAAGAAAACATCGGCACATTCTTGACATCGCTTGCTCCCTTTTTCTTTCATCATCTGTCCTTGCCACTTTTTGGGGCAAAACAGTTCTTACTGCAGTGTATCTTCTTAATCGCATGATTACACCCCTTCTTTCTAGCATTTCTCCTTATAAAAAATTGATGGGTCACCCTCTCAATTACTCTTTGTTACGTGTTTTTGATTGTGTTTTCTTTGTCCTTCTTTCCAAAAGAGAGCTAAATAAACTTAGTGTTTGTTCCTCTCTTTGTCTTATTGGGTTATGGTATTCACCAAAAAAGATATCGGTGTTATGATCCTGTCTCTAAACGCATTTACGTATCTCGTCATGTTGTGTTTCTTGAGCGTCTCTCAAGTTTTATTCTACCATCCAAATATGCCCATCTTCCCAAGGTGGATCTAATTGTTATTGACCATTTTTACGAATGATGTGCCTTTCGATGAGTTTACTCGTACTCTTGCCGTTTCTGGCCTTCCTTCTGAATCTCATCCTTATGTTATTTCGTCTCTCCCATTAGTCTATTCTCATTGGCTGCTTCCCCCGTCTCAACACATATCCATTAGTTCCGACATAGTTCCACTTGTCTCTGTGGATCCTGATCCCCCTGAATGGCATGCACTATCCTTTGAATGCTCGTACTCCACCGGTAAGATTTGATTTTTCTAATACTTGCTTTTCACCTTCTTATATTGCCTTTTTATCTACTATTTATACTTACTTTGAGCCTCGGTCCTATAAGGAAGCATGTACTAATCCAAACTAGATCAATACCATGCACGAAGAATTAACTGCTCTTTAGAAGACTCGTACTTGAGATTTGGTTTCACTCTTTAGAAGACTCATACTTGGAATTTTGTTCCACTGCCTACCGATAAAAATCTTATTAGATGTAAGTGGGTTTATAAAGTTAAAACTCATTCTGATGGTTCTCTAGAGCGCTATAAGGTCAGATTAATTGTTAAGGGACTTTCACAAAAGTATGGCATTGATTATGAGAAAACTTTTGCACCCATTGCTAAGATGAATACATTTCGTACTTTGATCTCTGTTGCTGCCATTCGTCAATAGCCTCTTTTCCAGTTGGATGTCAAGAATACATTTCTCAATGGGCATCTCAATGAAGAAATTTATATACGCCCTCTTCCAGGTCTCCCTCATTCTCTTAGTACTATTTGTCGTTTTCAGCGTGCCCTTTATAATTTGAAATAGTCCCCTCCTACTTGGTATGAGCGTTTCAAGTATACGGTTACTCAGATTGGTTTCACTCCTAGTTCTCATGATTTTACACTATTTCTCCGCCTCACTTTTACTGGGTTAGTTATTTTGTTATTATACGTGGACGATATGATCATCACTAGTTCTAATTCTACTACTATCTTTGAAGTGAAACAGCATTTGTTCCGTGCATTTGAAATAAAAAATTTGAGTCTTTTGCAATACTTTCTTAGTATAGAAGTTGCTTCTTCCCCCACGAGTTATCACCTCTCTCAATCCAAATATGCAATTGAGATGCTCCACCGTACTCGTCTCACTTATGATAAAGTTGTGAATACTCCTATTGAGTTGCATGCTAAGTTCTCTCTTTCTGATGACATTCCTCTTGAGCATCCTATTGTCTATTGCGAGCTTGTTAAGTGTCTGGTCTACCTTATGTGACTCGTCCTGACATTGCGTATGTCGTACATGTGATGAGGCAATTTGTCTCTGCTCCACACTCCACTCATTGGGCAACTCTGCTTCGCAATCTGCATTATATTCGTGACATTATTTCTCAGAGCCTATTCTTTTCTTTATCTTCACCATTAACGCTTCGAGCTTATGCTTATGCTGATTGAGCTGGTGATGTCTCTAATCGCAAGTCTACTACTAGAATTTGTGTATTTCTTAATGACTTCCACATTTCTTGAAAAAGTAAAAAACAATCTGTAATTGCTCGTTCTACTGCTAAAGCTAAATACCATGCCCTGGCTCATGCTACTGTCGAGATTGTTTAGCTCTATTGGTTCCTCTCTGATTTGGGTGTCTCTCTCTCTTCTCCTACTTCTCTCTACTGTGATAATAAGAGTACGATCCAGATAACTCATAACTCTGCCTTTCATGAACATACGAAATACATAGAGATTAATTATCACTTTGTTCATTAGTATCTTCAGTTTGGTACTATTGGTCTCCTATTTATCTCCTCATCATTACAGCTTGTCGATTTTTTCACCAAGACTCACACTTCAACTCGTTTTCGATTCCTGTTTGATAAACTATCTCTACACATCGAACTCGCTTCATGAGTTTGAAAGAGAGTGAGAATATATTATTGAAAATATATTTCCATTATTAAGTTAATAAGAATATATTATTAAAAATATGTTCCCATTATTGTGATTGAATTTCCTAATTAGTCTATTACACACTTGCGTACTCATTTAGATTTTGTAGTGTATTTAGACTCATCCTAGCCTTGGATTAGTAATATCATACATGCTCCGATACTTGCATGCATTTCACGATCGAATCACATTTATCTCATTATTTTTGTCAAAATTATGCTTACTATTTATTTTCTACGGTACAAATGTATTTTAATCACGTGACTAATAATGTACAAACATTTTATTATATTTTGTGTGAATAATCTATTCAACAAACCCTGCAAAATAAAGAACAAAGATAATAAAAAATATTCAAAGTGGAACCTCCAAAAGGACATCATGTGCTGTGCACCCTTTATCCCTAAGAACGTAGGTATTCTTTTTTTTGCTAGGTCATTCCCGGAGAAACAACCTCGAACATGATCATGGTACAAAGGGTGCCACTGCACCAGCTCAACAGATCAGGATGAAAGCGATCTTTATGAGAAGTTCATTGCCGCCTTTCCTCCCTTCTGTGTCTATACATACATACATACATACATACATATGTGTGCGCGGGCGCGAGAGAGAGAAAAAGAATGCAGAAACCAAAGCAGTGGCAGCAATCTGAAATAAGCTCTACTCAATCCATAAAACATACTTCAAGATAAGTTATTCCATGTCATTTTTACATTCCGCCCTCCCAATTGTTATGGAAGTCTGAGAAGCCCATGACAAGATGAAATTCTAGGTACCCTGCAACTTCTGCAGACTGCAGCACCCCTTTAATTGATGAACCAGAAGCTACTGGCTCTGGCCCGACATGCTACGTAATTTGGCAATCATTTGTGCTGCAGCTGACTCTCTTGCCAAACGTGGACTGGAGTGTGAGTCACTTTCTCCTGAACAGTCGAAATCCATGCCTTTTACAGTTATACTTGCCCGAAATCCACCTAAAAAAGAAACCATCTAAAGTTAATTTCACTCAGAAATATAACCTCAACTGAGACAATCAGTAAGTTGTCATAATGTTTAGATAAAATGAACACCAACAACAAATAAGCCATAATGTTAGAAAGAGTAAATGTAATTGAAAAAGAGAAAAACCAAAGGTAATTGGTAGCTGAGGAAAGCCCACTCAGACAGAATTTGCATTTTCCGGGAAATTTTTTACTCAAGATCAACCCTTTTGCAGTTCTGCTGAATGCATCACTTCAGAAAAGGAAATGAGAAAAAAGAAAGAAAGAAACAAAAGAATGGAAAAAAAAAAAAGATAATAAAGGACACTTCTATGAATACAGAACTGCTGTTAGATTCTACAGCACTACTAAGATGGTTCTTGGTCAAGAGAAATCAACATATGGTTTTCATGAATAAAAAATGAAATATAAGGAAATTTGATTTTCATAAAATTCATGATTTGGTACTTCATCTGACCTTGAGACTGCATATTAACAGCATCCAGAAGCAACATTAATAACAAATAATAGTAAAGTACCATGATGAAATGAGAAGGCGAGGTGGATAGTCAATCATGGTAAAAAAAGGGAACTGTTCTCTTTGTCATACCAGGTTGATTTTAGACAAAAGAAATTGTTCCACCATTCCTTTCCAAAAAGAACCAAATGGCGCCTGCAGCCTTACTGTAAAAAAAACAGGGAAAATACTAGAAGTAAAATTTGCACAAACTCATATACAAGCTGATGTGGACTTACCCATATATGCTTCACGCCAACCTATTTTTAGAGGGAAAAAAGGCAAACGACAGCATGCCACATCAGCTTGTAAGTTATAGTGTGCATTTTTTTTCCGTTTGAAAAATAGCATTACTACTATGACAGGTAGTTGTGCTTGCTAGACCAGATTATTTTAAGATAACTAATTTTGAACTGTCCACCACACACCAAATGATCCCCACCACACACACCACATGATCCATTGCAAGTTGCAACCATCAGTAGCATAGAATACCATGTTTGGAAGTACCATAGATGTCCATATGGTATATTCAAATACAGACATCTTACCATCTGCAGGGGACACATGATATGTTGGTAGTGTCCAATTGTTCTCATAGCAAATATCATCCAGCTCCTGGTATAAGAAAATTGCCACCAATCAGTACGTATAAACAAAGAGCAGTGCGTAGAATTCTTATGCGATTCAACGAAATTATAAAAATACTTGCACAGTGTAGGTACCTCAATAATTAGAAGTCACCCAGTGTGTGGCCTACGTAGGCAAGGGGGAATGGGAAACATGTCCAATCATAAGTACAACAGGATGTAATGGCAGAATTGAGACTCAGATTTAATGATGGAAAAACCCATACTGGACTAAGACACGTTTATGGTTGTACCTCATTATGGAGAATGAGGTACGAACCTCGTGACCACCAACAGGGAAGGGAAGCTTACATCAGGGGTCTTCTTCAATTCTCATTATTGGGGACTCTCTCTCTCTCTCAATGTACAAGTCAAAACTTAAGGAATCCTAATATAGAGCTTTCCAAGCATAAAATGAATGACCAAATTGCTAAAACGACCAAAATGTCCCTAGAGCTCCACTGAGAGAGTTTGGCCTCAACACGATATTTTGAAAATTGTTTCAAGTTATTCTTTGTAATTTGAAATAGATTTTTTATAATTTCAATTGAGCTTGAAACGAAGTGAGTGTCCTACAATAGTAGTTCAGTTTTAATAGCAAAACAGTCATAACACAAAAGAGAAATGAATTTGGATCAAAACACTTACTAATAAATTTAATGTGCCATGTTTGGGAGAAGTTTGTGATTGTTTGTCCTGAAAATGAAGGAAAAAGTTGTAATGGATAAGATGACCAAAATCGTTCCCGGGTGCCCTACGAAAGAGTCTATGATTAGCCTTACTTTCATGGACAAAAGTTCTCATAACTTTAGGATTAGCATCAGCCTCGCCATCATTTAGTATTTTGAAATAAATCTCAAACATACCAAATCGGCCTTGATCAGATTTAAAACAAATGAGATGTGGGCATTCTATGAAAACTATGCAAGTAACGATATATGGCTTGCAAGAAAGGATGGTTGTAGGTGTAAACTAGAAGATGCCATAAACTGAAAGGGTCTGTGGCGGCCACACAAAGTTAGGTCTTGAATCAGTCATAATCTGGAAGAGCCCAAAGCAAGGCAAAAGAGCCGGTCCGGCTCACTAGATTTCAAAACAACATTTTGTTGATCGGATCTCAAAAGTGTTGAACCATCACTTTGGCTGGTTGGTTGAATTTTTGCAAGAACATGCCAAATTCAGACTTTGACATGACAAGGCTTGTCAAGTTTGTTAAACCTGGAATTTATTACCTCTTTTGGCCCTTATCACTTATATAGATACACTCATAGCTAGGGATGTAAGGAAAACCGATGAAACCTATTAGGCCGACTCAAACTGACCAAACTGATTAATTTTGGTCAATTTTCTTAATGATTATGGTCAACTTGTTTTTCAAGTATACAAGTCACTACCATTCGGTTCGGCTCATGGTTACTGATAAATTATGAGTATTATTGTACTTTTGATAGTTTGATTTTATTATATAAATAACAGTGGTAAGAAAGTGAACCCTAATTTTGGATGCTCTCTCATTCACCGTCACAATAATTTTCTCTTAACTCTCTCTTCTATTTTTATGTGTTCATACATCAATCCTAACATGGCATCATAGCCAAATCCAGTGCAAGGGAGATATAGTGATTTTTTTCATCTTTACTTTCTTCTTCTATTTTTCATCTCTGAATTCGTCATTGAAAAAAAAAAACAAAGAAAATCTTCCCCAAATGATCGACTGATCTTTAGAATCAGAAGAAGTTTACCCTCTTTTTTCTAGTATGTTTGCCATTTTTTCAAATTTTTTTGCTTTTTCGGTGTCACCTAGATTTTTCATCGCGAATCGCAATTGCGACATTCTAAGTCTGGATCGACGGTTTCTTCTTAGTCCATGGGTGCCGATTAAAGGTATACAAGGTTCTATAAGGATCAATTCAACCTTTTTTGGGTGCTTTTTGGTTGATTTCAAGTTTGGCCATATCGCACCTTGGGTTTTTTCGACCTTAGATCATTTTTTTTGCTTTACGACTAAGGTCTTTTTGGCTTCTATCAATGTTGACTAGTATTGTTTGAAGCTCCATGGGTGTTTGTGAACTACCACATGTCGCGGCTAGGGGTTGCTCCGTGGTCTTTGCGAATCTGCTAAGGTTTCCAAGTGTTCCTTTGGTTCTCTTTTGGCTTTACTGCAATCTAGTATGATATTCTGGATATTATTGGTATTCTAGTAATTCAGTTCTACTAGATTTGCATCTACTCAACATTCATTGCTTCCATCTGTTTCGTACTGCTTGCTCTTTGTTTTCCATGGCCATTTCTGATACAGAAAAGCCTTCTGGTAGTCATGAGGACACCGGATAGTTTCGTTCAGAGACTCCTACTAATAATCCATCTCGTCATATCAGTTCTGTAAAATTCAATAGTAGTAATTATTTGATCTGGTATCATGCCTATATCTTAGCCATTGCTGCTCCCAGTGTATCTGGGTATATCACTGGTGAAACTAAACAGCCAACAGTCGTGGGACCTTCTCGCATCTACTGGATAGAGGAAAATGCTCATGTTTTGGTTGTTACACTTTATGCAGCCCTCCATTAGTCGCAGTATTTTACTTCTAGATACTACATATAACATTTGGTCCACTGCTGGCCAGACTTATTCTTATGCTGGCAATGATGCCCAGTCATACAAGTTGAGAAAGAAACTTCGTGAGCTAGATCAGAAAGACATTATTTGCTCAAATATTGTTAGTAGTAGCTTATTATTACTATTATTATTATTGTGTGTGTGGTTACATAGTTGTTATGGTGTTTCCTCTTTCTAATATAAACAAATGTGCTCGCCTATCCAGTTGAATACGGCACTCCATTATTTTATTTCTTCTAACATAGTATCAAAGCCATCATGAAATCCTAGCCTCTTTCAGCCTCCAAACCCTAGCCTCCATGGCCGACAGCTTCATGCCGAAACCCTAGCCACACGACCGAACCCTTCCAGCAACTCTATTGCACAACCACGCAAACCAAACCAGCGCCGACCATCTTCAACCCTTCCACAGTCCTCGTCGACCACCAAACTAGCACCGACGACTAACATCGTCCATCATCAAACCCCGACGACCCTTCCCCAGCCACCGACGACCAACGAAACACCACCACCAACCACTTTCGCCCTTCATTGACCACCAACGACCCTTCCACAGCCCTCGACAGCCTCCCTCCAGTGCCGACGACCCTTTTTCTCCCTCTTTCCAGCGCCAGCGACCTCTGCTCTCTCTTTGCGGCGCCGACGACCCCTGTTCTACCTATTTCCAACACCGACGACCTCTGTTCTCCCTCTTTCCAGCGCCGCCAGCCCCTCTCCTCTCTTCTAGTCTAGTCGCCTGCATCCCTGGAAACCCTAGCTTCTCTCGGGTCCTTCCTCTGTGCTAGCCGACTGGTGTAACGGCTGTCCAAGTCTCTGTTTCTTCCTCTCCTTGTTCTGACAGCCAAAAGAGAACCCTAACTGCTGGTTTAAGGATCTAAAGGCTACCACACTATTTATATTTTATGAAGATGAGTTGAAGGTATAATTCGCGGTCCATCTATGATTGATTGAAGGTGTGGGTGCATTTTATTGATTGTTGGTGTGCTTGCTCGTAATTCCTTGCGTTTTGCCATTGAGATATTGTAATGTCGACTGAGAGTTCCACAAGAGTGGAAGATTCTCCAGTGAGAATTGATCGACAAGGAGGAATTGATCGACAAGTAGGAATCACGGATGTGTTTTCATCATCCACACGATTGGTGGATTCAAAGTTGACTGGACCGCAAACATATGTATTATGAAAGAAGAAGGTTTTACTTACAGTTGAAGATATGGAAAAGAAAGACCATTTGTTTGAAGATCCTCCAGGGAAGGGATCCGATAAATATAAGCGATGGAAGCCAGATGACGCACGATTACTGAGTAAGATGTTGAATTCCATGGAATCCTCTGTTGAGATTTTGGTAGCCAATGCCACGACTGTTCTAGAGGTATAGGCCATCTTCGAGGAGACATTTGCCTCAACTAATGACCTGTCCCAATTTTATGATGTGCTGCGGAGTATTTTTTGGATACAACAGGGAGATCGCTGTTTCACATATTATTTCACAGAGTTCAACGTATTGGCAGATGAGTATGATCGGTTGGTACTTTTTACCAATCGATATGAGGTTTTTCGCGAGCGAAGGATGTAGTTTTTAGAAGTTTGCTTTCTAGCCGGGGTAAACCAGTAACTCGACTCCTCACATTCTCAGATTTTGGCTGGGTCAGACATTCCATCTTTATCTGAAATTTTCCGACGAATGAGCCGAGCCATTAGTAGAGACGAGCCTCGTGGTACTACTACTGATCCTAGTGACCATATAGCCCTAGAGGCATTTCTTGGTGGGAGTAGAGGTGGTTTTCGTGATAGAGGTCGTGATGGCGGCAGAAGTGATGGAGACCGAGGGGGTAGATGCCGTGATGGGGGACAAGGCAGAGATCGAGGTGGACGTGACACCGGGTCCTGCTACTATTGTAGAGAGTAGAGACACTTACAGAGCTCGTGTTGGAAGCTACATGAGCGTCCTACATCCTCTGTGGCTAATGTCGTGACCGAGTATGATGCTCCGCCCCCTTCTTCTGAGCGGCGAACTATTGATATGACACATGAGGAATATGATCATTTCATTCAGATGCGGATTGAAAACACAGCCAATACTCCATCTACTACAGATGCAGGTAACCCAGTTGCATGTATGCCCACCCCCAGATCATAGGTGATAGATTCGGGCGCTTCTGCCCATACGACCCACTCCACAGGTACTTGTTTATCTTATCAGTTGACCTCTGAATACAGTGGGGTGATTGTTGCCAATGGAGGAACTTTGTAGGTAAAAGGACAGGGAGTAGCTACTCTATCTCCATCCATTACACTCTTTGATGTTTTACATACTCCTGCTAATCCGTTTAACTTACTATCTGTAAGTCATATTACCAGGGATCTGAACTGTTCAGTAACTTTCTTTCCTGATCATTGTGCTTTTTGGGATTTAGCTTCGAGAAATATTATCAGTAGAGAACAAGTTGTTGGTGGCCTGTATGTGCTAGATGAGACTTTGGATGTTGCATCCTTCGGGCGATCATCTCAGATATTGGATATACATTGTCGACTGGGTCATCCCTCCTTGCCAAATTTGAAGAAACTATGTCCCAGTTTCAGTCAGGTTACCCAGTTAGAATGTGAGTCGTGTAGATTTGCTAAGCACCTGCGTGTGCTGTATGCGTCCAGAAAAGATAATAGAATCATGAGTCCTTTCTCTTTAGTCCACTCAGATATCTGGGGCCTGTGTCATGTCACTTCTTTATTTAGTTTTCAGTATTTTATGACTTTTGTTGATGACTATTCTCGCATTACTTATCTTTATCTTATGAAAAAACGGTCTAAATTACCTACTGTGTTTACTGCCTTTTATAATGAAGTCAGCACTCAATTTGGCATAACTATGAAAATCCTCCGTAGGGATAATGGAGGTAAATACATTGGTGGCTTGTTAGGTTCATATTTGCGTACACATGGGATTATTCACCAGACATCATGCCCTGACACACCTCAGCAAAATGGGGTGGCTGAGAGAAAGAATAAATCTCTGGGAAACTGCACGTGCCTTGATATTTCAGATGCAGGTTCCCCAAGTATTCTGGGGTGAAGCTGTGATGACTGCTTGTTATTTGATTAATCGATTGCCTTCCTTTGTCCTACATGGTTCTACACTCTTGTCAGTGTTACTGCCTCAGCAGATTCCTTTCTCCTTACCACTCAAGATCTTTGGGTGTGTTTGCTATGTGAGAGATACCAGGCCGCATGTGACGAAGTTGGATGCCCGCGCACTAAAGGGTGCCTTCATGGGATATCCTAAAACCCAAAAAGGATATCGGTGTTATAGTCCTGACTTGCGACGATTTATTATTTCTCGAGATGTGGTGCTTGTTGAATCTACTCCATTCTATGGCTCGGTCACTACACCTTTCTCATGTGTGGATGATGGTTTAGATCAAATTCTGCTGTATTAGTCCTTCCATGATTTACCAGTGACATCTTCTTCCATGGCCAGTCCTCCGGTTGATCTTCCCGATGAGTCTCCACCTGCTGCCTCCGAGGCATCTATCCTTTCCTCATCCTCCGACTCCTTAGTATCACCAGGCTCCACCACCTCTCCTCTACTCGAGTCAGTATCTACTCAGCCAGATCCAATCTCTAATCAGGTAAGTGACCCTCATATTGCTTTACGCAAATTTTATCGTAGTTGTAGAGATCATCCCTTGTATACTACATCCTATCGTGGTTTACCTGCTACTGTCCAGAAGGGTATTACTACCGTTGATCAGCATCATTTACCTTGTTCTGTTGTAGATGCTCTTTCTCATCCAAGTTAGCATCAGGCTATGATTGAAGAAATGAATGCCCTTGAGGCTAATAATATGTGGGACCTGGTAAGTCTTCCTCCTGGGAAGACTGCGATCGGCTGTAAGTGGGTTTATGCAGTCAAATTTCATACTGATGGCACTCTTAAGTGCCTGAAGGCTCGATTAGTGGCCAAGGGCTATGCTCAGACCTATGGCCTTGACTAATTTGATACATTTTCTCCTATTGCGAAGATGGTCTCCGTTCGTCTATTCTTATCACTGGCAGCATCCCATCAGTGGCCCTTATACCAACTCGATGTGAAGAATACCTTCATGGTGATTTGGAGGAAGAGGTTTATATGGAGCAACCACCCGGTTTTGTTGCTCAGAGGGGGGGTCCTCTAATCAAGTATGTCGATTAAAATGCTCCTTATATGGTCTAAAGCACTCCTAGGGCCTAGTTTGGTCGTTTCAATTCTGTAGTACAGGAGTTTGGTCTTCAGCAATCAGCGAATGATCATACTGCATTCTTTCGTCATACCTCAGCTGGATGCATATTACTTGTCTATGTAGATGACATTGTTATTACTGGTAGTGACAGCACAGGAATTGCTGAGCTTAAATCATTCCTGGGCACCAAGTTTCAAACGAAATATCTTGGTGAACTTCAGTATTTATTGGGCATTGAAGTAATCCGGAATAAGAAAGATGTGTTCATTTCACAGCAAAAGTATGCTCTTGACATTCTAGAGCGTGCAGGATATATGAATACTAAAGGAGTGGACTCACCTATGGATACTAATGTCAAACTAGAACCGAGGGAAAGAGTGCCTTTTTCTAATCCTGACCAGTATCCCCGTACAGTGGAACAACTGAATTATCTTATTAGATGACTCGTCCAGATATTGCTTATCCAATAAGTGTAGTCAGTCAGTTTTTATCTAATCACCATGTTCCTCATTGGCAAGTGGTGTTACACATCCTTTGGTACTTGCATAAAAACTCAGGGAAGGGCATCCAATTTTCTAATAATACATCTGCTATCTATATTGGCACCAATCTCGTTTTTCATGACAGGAAGAAACATATCGAAATTGATTGCCATTTTATCCGTGAGGAATATCATAAAGGCGTTGTTAACTTTGGCTCTATTCCTACTAGCGAATAGGTGGCAGATATTTTTACCAAGACGTTACCGAGTCCGCGTGTCTCATATTTATGTAACAAGCTGAGCATGGTTGATATATATGCCCCAACTTAAGAGAGGTGTTAGTAGT
>JAOTRH010026866.1:0-21493 GCA_034768845.1 Heliamphora exappendiculata | reverse complement strand
TGTTGGTTTCCAGGCATCAATTGCAATTGAATGGCCAATCCAATTGTAATTGATCCAGCTATTGAAATCTGGATTTCAATGGCCAATGAAATTCACAGATTCCAACAGTATCAACTTTGTCTAATCAATCAACATAAAGCACTAACCAATCTTATATGTTCATTCATTTTAAAAAAGAAAGATCTCATAAATTTTAACTATTAAATCGTACATGTAAAGAAAAAAGCAAGTAGAAAGTAGATATGTTTGATAACCACGTTGTTAGATATGTTTGATAACCACGTTATCCCAGTTCAATGATCGAAATCTTCTTTTACCAGAAAATTAAAGATAGAGGTTTTCCAAGCAGGATGCCAAGACCAATTTCAAGTATATTCTTGTCTACTATATTTGTGTTTCGTACCATCACATGGTAGTGACGGACGCGTAATTTTAATTTAAGGAGTTGAATGAACTTTTAAAAGATCTTAAAAGACAAATATTAATTTTTTTTAACAAAAAAATTGGGGGCTAAACCTATATAATTTTAGTATATTAGAGTCTAATCAAAAAATTGGAATGGCCGCCCCACTAGCCCGCCATTGGGTCTGTCTATTGGTCCACACCCAAGCAAAACACACAAGCAATATTTTTAGTGCCCTTTCTAGGTCATTGCTCAATGCTTTTAAGGATGGATTTTTGCATTGTGAGTGCAGCATTTGTTATATTACGTTTTTTAAATGAAATTATTTGCATTTTTTCATGAATTTTATGAGTTCAATGAGAAGAAAAGTTTGTGTAAAGTTTACATAATTTTATAATTATCCAGCCGAATGTGAATTTTATTTGAAAGATCTCAACGAATGTATTTTGAAAATTATCGAGTTTATCGAAATTGGACTAGTAGAGGAAAAATTATTTTGTTCTAAAGTATGAAATAGTTCAAAATTTATTTGTTTCGACTTGAGCATTGGACTATTAAAGAAGAATTGTCCTAAGAAGGGATTCCTGCCCAAAATTGAGACACAACATCTCGCTACAGAAAAGGGGACATTTCTGATTAACAAAACACTGTTGGATTAAATAATAAAAAAATTACTAAAAACACAAAAATAAGCAAATAAACAATTATCCTAAATAGGGCCTATGAATGTTCTAAACTAATGACCTTTTTTTTATATATATATAAACTAACCATTGGTTCCAAATTTCCAATCCTAATGTTTAATAATTAATTGTAATTCTTGTAATGTCATAGCTGAAGTATCCTACCCCAGGTGCTCCAGAGCTGGCAAAGAGGGTGATGGAGGTGCTCAAGGCATCTGGGTTCGATCAGGTGAGCGTGGACAAAAAGCGCGGGCTAGACCACGGCGCATGGGTGCCACTCATGCTAATGTACCCAAAAGCTGATATTCCGGTGTGCCAATTGTCCGTCCAGCCCAACAGGGATGGGAGTTATCATTACAACTTGGGGAAGGCATTGGCCCCTCTCAGAGAGGAAGGTGTCCTCATTGTTGGTTCTGGCTCCGCCACTCACAACTTGAGGGCTCTCCGCGAGTCCGAAGACGGTTCTATTCTCTCCTGGGCGTTGGAGTTCGACACGTGGCTCAAAGATTCGCTTCTTGCTGGAAGGTATTTGCTGCAATTCTGTGAATGTAGTTATAGCTTTGGGTTAACTGCGTAAATCTTATTTGCATTATTCTCCTCGTTGTTGTATCTATTTTTTACCCGAACACTATTGTCATTCAACAAAGAGAAATTAGTGTGTTTCCAGTGTTCTGGACATGATTTTTGTTGTTATTTCTTCGTGTAGGTTTGAAGAGGTGAATAACTATGAAGAGAAGGCACCACATGCAAAAATCGCACACCCATGGCCGGAGCACTTCTACCCATTACATGTAGCCATGGGTGCTGCGGGTGAAAATGCAAAAGCTGAGCTTATCCACCATAGCTGGAGCCTTAATTCACTTTCTTATGCCTCTTACAAGTTCACAACAACATCCTAAATCTAAATTCCTACTCATCCATGTGGATGAGCATATTCAAATGTAATTGATTTTCCTTTGATTTGTGTACTTTAGAACTCTGAATAAGCGATGATGTGATAATTCGGTACGTGTTTATTTTGTTTTTCTTTTTCGGTTAAGTGTTATGATTAATTGTTTGTTAACTGATAAATTAATTATATGTGGAATGGAATTGAGATACATGATATTAAATAATGTTAATATGGGTAGATTGGTGAAAATTTTAAAATAATAAAATGGGAGCAAAGTTGATAGTTTGAATTGAGTTTTTAGAAAATTTGCAGAATTCAGCTTCAAAGGTCATCGCTCGAGCGGTGGTCTATTCGCTCGAGCAGACTGTCAGAAAATGTTTAGACGATTCTGAAACATTGGAGAAAGTTGGGAGTTTTTTATTTAAAAACCCATGCTCACGTGAGACCCCCCATTTATGTTTCTTCATCTCTTCTCCTCATCTTCACTTCTTCTCCTAAAGAGAGAAACTCAAATTCTTCATAAAACCTTAACCCTCCACCATGGAAATAGAAGATTGAAGCTAGATTAGCAGTGTATAAGAATGGAGATCAAGCCTTGGAGCAATGAGGTGGAAGATTGAGCATCAAGGAATCAAGATCTATCAACATCTAAATCCTAAGAAGGAGAATTTGGAAAAATTTCAAGCTTTTGGGTGATTTGAAGTAGGATCTAGACTATCTCTTGTAGCTTTTTGCAATTTTTGTTGATTTTTCTTATTAGAGTAAACCTTAGTGTGATTTATATGAGTTTTGAGACTTGAAATTGGGTTAGAAACATAGTTGATAAGTGTTTAAGGGGATAGGGGGTCTAAAACTCAAAACATAAGAAGTTTTGGGGTTTTCTTAGATTACTGCACGCTCGAGCTGAGCATGGCTGAGAGTTTAGGTGTTCGAGCGCCCCTTTGTCCGCTCAGGCAGATTGGCTGCGTGACCCAATTTCAACTGATCACATCTCCCTTATTCAAACTCCAAATTGGGCATTGTTGTATTCAAACTAAAATTTCGAAAGTCTTCTTTTCAGTGACACTACTCTCATAACAAAATTTTATTTGTAAAAAAGTTATAACTAAAATAGTGAGGGTATGTCAGATGTTTCTTAATTGTTTTTGCCCATTTTTTGCCAAATTTATGAAAAAATGTTATTTTAATCACCGTTGGACCCTTTTTTTTCTTTTTTTTTATCAAATATCTTGATTCTTGGGGCTATATAGATACATACAATCTGGGTTAGCAGCGTGACATTAAATGTGTGAATTGGACTAATAACTTGGATATTATGAAAATTTTGGGTTTTTTAATTAGAATAGAAATTTTGAACAGAGAGAATGGATGCTTGAATATTTTCTTGAATATTTTATTTAAAGCTCACAAAATCTATGTATGTGAAAGGGAGTTGTTAAAGTTTAACCGTGTGTATATACTGTGGGTGCATTTCATTTGTTTAAATATGTCGTTTTCCCATCAAGCTAGTTATATACTGTTAAAAGCTATGAGAAATTGAATATTAAAAATGATAAGATATATAATTGAAATTGAGAATTTGTATATTTAGGTTTATGATACATGTGACTTGAAAAGAGAGGTTGAATACTAAAATAGAATGTAATTTGAAAATAAAATAGAAAACTTGAAATTGGAATTGAAATGAGAAAGAGGTTTTGAAAGTTTTATGGTATGATTGGGTAACATGATACATGAACCCTAAATTCTCTTTTTGAAAGAATGATATGAATTTTCAAATGATATAGAAGATTGGTGCATCAAGACTCGTATTGAATGGAATAATTGTAATTGAGTTGATCACATGTTGAATTGGTTATTGTGAATTGGTTTTATGGGAAACATGGATATACTTTTAAAATAAAAATCTTTTTTTAAAAACATTGTTGATGGTGTATGTCATTATGATGAAATGCTGAACATATGATGAACTGAAATGGCGATTTGAGAATGAAAATTGAGAAATTGATTGAAGTGATTTTTATCTGATGAGAAATTATGGAAATACGAAACGAAAGCTTTTGAAATATGTGTGAATATTGATGTTTTGAGTTGAAACGTTGAATGAAATGATTGTATGGAGTTCTGAAATGAGTTTACAGATTTGAGAATTTGAGTTGGGAGAGGAACCGGTTGTGGGGTTGAGCTTCCTGTGATTAATGAATTGATGAAAACGTGTTTGAAACTTATGATATTGAATTGAAAGGTGAAATAATGCAATGGTTAAAGGAATGTGAATTGAGAATCTATGTTAGTATGATGAATTATAATAGAAATTATAGCTAAATGGAAATGGTGTGAAATGGTTTGGTGCGGGTCATCTCCCGGGTGTTCCTTTGGGAAGCCAAAATAGTTTGGTATAGTTTGGTACGGGTCGTCTCTCAGGTGTTCCTTTGGGAAGCCAAAATAGTTTGGTATGGTTTGGTACGGGTCACCACCCGAGTGTTCTTTCAGGAAACCAAAATAATTTGGTATGTGAATAACTTGGGCTTGAGCAGCTCCATAGAGAATGACCAAAAACTTGCGCAAACTGGATGCCAGGTTCCTTCGGATTAGCCCCCGTAAACTGGAGGTGGGTACCAGGTTCCCTCAGGTGGGTCCCGTAAACTGGTTGGGTGCCAGGTTCCCTTGGGTGAGGCCCGTAAACTGGATGTGTTGAGTGTCGTGGTGAGTTATAGAATGGACTATTATCTAACGGGCTTTGCATAGCCAGTTGGTGGATAATAGTTTTGAATTTCTATAAACTGTATCCGATGCCAGTTCATTGGTTATGATGTGGTTTGGTGAAAAAATCGGGTAATGAGAAAGTAATATGGATAACGTAAAAGAACAAAATATTTTGAAAAAAGCTCAATGATTGTAAATGATGAAATAAAGAATTGATGTGATAAAAAATGACTAAATGAATAGGATAAATTTGTTTACGCGAGTATGTGCGTGTGAACGGATAACGAATTGGTCAAACTTGTATTTTTACTTTGGTTGCACCCATCACACTTCACAAATTATGCTTAGCATTTGAGTTAGTATTTATCGTACAAATTTCGGCTCATATATATGTACTAAACCATTTTAGGTTCCGAAGATCAGGGGAGATAACAAGGCAAATGGTGCATTTTGGAAAGGCTAGAGGAAGAATCTAGTGTTTTTTTGTTTTGCGTTATGTTTGTATGTAATTTCAAGTGGATGAATGTAATTGATATGAAAGCTTAACGTTAAATGTATGATTGTCACATATCCTTAGGTGATTTGGTAAATGAACTTTTGAAACTTAGTTTATTTGGTTCAAATCTTTTGAATGCATGAATAAAAGAAAAACTCAATTTTTTTTTATTTTAAACGTCAAAGTGTAGCGTATATGTTAATGTTTTAAAAAGTTTTTGATGGATGTAGTACCTGAATAGTATGGCTTGGGGTTTAGTTCACGGACTCAGGGTTTGGGTCGTAACAGATGATGTCACTATCCATGTGAAATAATTTCTTTTGTTGAAAACTTGCTAGTGTAAACATGTATAATATAGGCAGAACAAAGATATAATGGTGATATACATGTATTGTATTGTTGTTTTTATGATTCAACATGGGGTAGAGAATGTGTTTCTAAGCGAATTCTGGTATGATGAGGCGCAGTAGTACATATGTTGTTAAAAGAAGAGGAAAGCTATATCAATCTCTATGCAGTGACGATAATGTGGCGCATGTCCTATTTTCCAGGCATGGGGTTGGGGCGTAAGTAACAGGGAATTTTGGAACCCATTTAGATATCGCCAGCTTCGCAATGCTTCGGTCTTGGGTACAAGCCGATGAAAGAAGATTTAAAAGGGCCAAAGGAGGAATGAAAGAGGCAATGGGCCAACTATTCAGGAACTCTAAATGAACACTTTGTCAAAGAAGGGAAAGATTTTTCTTATTGTGATTTTTCGGAACCTTGGTTTGATGAAGAGACCCATCAGAGGCTACCGGGACTGGAGATTTTCTTCAGTTATAAACTGTCTGATTTAGAAGAAGAGAAAGTTACATAAAAGAAGAAAGAAGGAAAGGCTCGAAAGGACAAACACTGGGCTGATCAATTGGATGGCATCAACATGGAGGCATTGTTTAGCGGGATGGGTATAGCAGATCAAAGCTGCTTGATGATGGGATGCGGTGGGTCAGCTGATCACACCGGGTTGATTGTGGATGTGGTTACAAAAGAAGTCAAAAAATTGGACCCTAAAGTCCCTTTCTTCATATGATACTGGTTTTGAGTCCGGATCTATCATGCGTGAGTTTGTGTTTCCTTTTAGTAAGCTGGATGTTGAGTCGGAGGGCACATATATTTGTGCATCCTCTCATACTACTTTTGATCTTGTAATTTTGTTTCTCAATATCAATGAAATGAACAAGATTTATGATTACTCTATTTTATTTTATTTATGTCATATGCTTTCTGACGATTTTGAATTCAACGGGATGCTCCCGAAAAAATAAGATTTTTAATAAAAAGAGAAGAGAAAATGCGCGCTCAACCCATAATTGATGAAACTTTGTCAATTAATCAGGATAATAAAACTAATCTACAAATTGTGCAAATCAGGTCTTCATTATCTTTAATTGAACTTGAGCAATTAATAATCTTATTAAAAAAATTCAAAGATGTCTTTTCATGGTCTTACGAGGATATGCCCGATATTGATCCCGATATCGTCCAATACCATATCCCTTTGTATCCCGACACTAAACCGGTCAAACAGAAGTTGAGGCGTATACGGCCAAAATGGGCTCTAAAGATCAAAGAAAAAGTCACCAAGCAGATCAACGCTTGATTCCTTATGGTAACTGAATATCCGAAATGGGTGGCTAACATTGTTCCGGTTAGGGGAGAGCAAGAAACCGCAAACCCGACCAACCCGCCCAAACCCGAACCATAAACAGTTTATTTGGTCGATTTTCAAATGCAATTGGGTCGAAATCGGGTTAGTCTGAAACCAGATAGTCGGGTTTCAGTCGGTTGTCTGATCGTGCAATGTTAGGACTGACTAGCCTGATCCGACTAAATGTGCTGCTATGAAAATTTAAAACTATGGCTTAACTCTTCAGTCTAACTCCAAATTCCCAAACAGCCAAACTGCCGAACCTTAAGCACCGCCTCCTCGGTTGATCTTCACTCTTCAGCATCCAAAGAGAGACTAATGAGTAATTATTTTGTCCTTTTTCTCTTTGGTGTCTCAACTTCTCTTCTCTCCTTCTTCTCTCTAGTCTATTATCATTGCCAATTGCCGACAAGTCGAAGATCGAAAAGTTACTGTCGCCGACGCTGGTAATTTTTCTCTCCCTCTCCTCTCTCCTTCCTCCGCATAATTTTCATCTCTCTAAAATCATAACCATTGACACGAAATCAGATCCCCATTTTTGAGATTTTCGATCCATTTTCCTCTCTTTGATTGTTGGTTTGCTAAAAATTTTGAGTCCAACATCATAAAATCATATCCCTTTTTTTGAGATTTTCTCCCTGGTTTTTCGAATTTGGTTGCTAAAATGTTTTAAAGCATTGTTCGGTCTTCCTGGTTTGAGTCCAACATCATAAAATCAGATCCCATTATTTTGGTCTGAAGTTGCTAAAATTACTTTGGTCTTCCTGGTTTTTCAAATATGGTTTTCTCAGAAAAATTGAGATGAAACTTTAATTAATAAAATTTTAATTAATTATAAGGGTTTGAGGTTTTTTTCATTTTAATTAACTAATTAAAGATGAAGAAGATGAAGATGGCGGCAGTGGATTAACTGAGTTAATTTTAATTAAGTAATTAATTAACTTTAAGCTTTCTATTAATATCTTGTTCTTGGGGATTAACACACTTATTTTTCAATGCCTGATTGTCTTACTGATCAAATTATATACCATACAAATTTGATCCCTGAAGAAACTTGGTGCAAAACCACCTAAAAAAGTGGCTCTTTACTCCCTTAATATTTGCTTCAATGACTGATGAAGTTGTTTTTTGTTTATGAACTTCGTCAAACTTCCCCGACCTGTTAGTGGTTTCTTCGGTGCTCGAATTATTTGAATGACTGTTCTCTCTTGAAAACAAATGGTCATTGTTTGTGGGCCAGGGTTTTTATGGTGTTTGTGATGCATATTGCCCATTTCTACTTGAGTGTGTTTCCAATGAGCTTGTAATCAATAGTTGCAAATTCATTTGAACTATCAACAAATTGTAAAAATATTCCCATAGCATGAATTCATCCAGTTTCTTTGGTTTTAAATTTCAATCTTTGTTTATACTGGAGAGTGCCTATTGTGCAGAGCTGCTTGTTGAAGCTTCTAATTTTTTACAGTTTAGATTTCGTATTTTGCATCTAATTAATATTATTTATTTATTTACAGATCATGGATCATTTTACTAATGATGCTTAAGGTTCTACGCATGCAACTCAACCAGAAGCTACTGTCGAAGCTAGAGATCAAAGTAAAAAGCGTCCAGCACCCACCACAACAGCTAAGGTGCGTGAGAAAGGAATAGGTAGAAAACCATCCCCAGTTTGGGAACATTTTGAAAAAATTACGGGTGAAGATAATATTACAATGGCAGTATGTAAGTACTGTAAGAAAGAGTATTTAGCACATTCAAATAACTATGGGACAAGTAATTTATTGAGTTATATTAATAATTGTACCAAATATCAATATAGAGATAAAGAGTCTGGGCAGAAGGTTCTAAATTTGGAACCTAAAAAAGAAGGGGAAGAGGGTTTCGATCTTGTAACGAGAAATTTTAGTGTGGAAACGGCTAGAAATGGACGTGCAGAGATGATAATAATTGATAAACTGCCCTTTAGGTTTGTGGAGGGAATCGCTTTTTGAAGATTTTGCAACATTATGCAGCCTAAGTTCAAAACGATCCCATCTCGTTGGACTGTTGTTAGAGATGTTGTCAAAATTTTCAATAGCGAGAGGGATAAGTTAAAAAAAATCCTCCTTGGTCGTAGGGTTTATCTCACTACCAACACATGGATTTCAATCCAAAACTTAAATTATATGTGTTTTACGGCTCATTTTGTTGATGATAATATGAAATTCTAGAAGAGAATTCTTAACTTTTGTCAAGTTGAAGATCATAAGGGAGAGACAATTGGGAAAAAAAACTTAAAATGTGTTTACTTGAATGGAATATTGGTAGAATTTTTACCTTGACGGTAGACAATGCTAGCTCAAATAACACTACCACCAAGTATTTGAAAAAGAAGACAAAAGATTAGAAGGGAACTGTCTTAGAGCATGAATTCTTGCATATGTGTTGTTGTGCATATATCCTTAATCTTATTGTGGGTGATGGTTTGAAAGAATTTGATGCATCTATTGCCTGCATACGTGAGCTTGTGAGATATGTGAGGTCTTCTCCTAATAGGCTTGAGACTTTTAAAAAATGTGTTGAGAAAGAAAAAATTGAGTCCAAAAAACATTTATGCCTCGATGTTCCCACTAGGTGGAATTCCACCTATCAAATGCTTGAGACAGCTGAAAATTTTGAAAATGCCTTTGAATGTTTAGAGGATGAGGACACTTATTTCAAGACAATTTTCAAGGATGTTGAGGTGGGTGAGGGAGGAGAAGAGGGAAGTGGGGTAAAGAAGAAGCCAACAGAAATGGATTGGAATAATTATAGAATGTTTGCTAAATTTTTTAGGCTTTTCTACAATGCAGCTAAGCGATTTTCGGGCTCTCTATATGTCACTTCTAATTGCTTCTTTGATGAAATGTATGTTATTCAAAGTAAAATTCAGTAATTAATCAGAAAAGAAGATCCACTCTTGGATTTAATGGCAAGAAGTATGAAAGAAAAGCTTGAAAAATATTGGGACAGTGGTGATAAAATCAATCTCCTTGTATATGTTGCAGCTGTACTTGATCCTAGGAAGAAGCTCAATTTTGTTAAGTTTTGTTTTTCACACATATTTGTTGGTGATATTGATATGGTCAATCAACTGATAAGTAAAGTGAAGGATTGTTTGACACGTTTGTTTGACTATTATGATAAACATGATTCAAAGGGTGCAGTGGTGCATAATATGTGCGAAATTTCACCAATGAATATTAATGAGGATTGTGATGACCAACAAGTTCTTATAACGTCTCAATTTAATTCTTATATGGAGGACCAGTATTCCATGTTGTGTAAGTCTAAAGTTGACAAGTATTTATCTGATTTTTGTGAGGGATCAAAAGATGAAAATTTGAACATATTGGGATGGTGGAAGAATAATGTTGTTAAGTATAGAGTGTTATCTCAAGTAGTACGTGATGTGTTGGCAATTTCGATCTTCACCGTTGCATCCGAGTCAGCATTTAGCACTGTAGGGCGTATACTTGACCCGTTCTGTAGTACATTATCTCCAACAATGGTAGAGATTCTTGTGTGCACACAAAATTGGCTTCTAAGTAATGTCCCAATTTTTCTTCGCAAGGCTACGGATGCAATTGAGCATTTTGAATCATATGAATCAAGTAATTTTTATTTCAATACACTAGTCCAATTTTGTTAATTTGAAGCTAATGGTTTGTGAAGTAATTTTATTTTGTTGTTAGTTTTATCGGATGGAGGCGAAACTCAAGATTCACTCCAAGTTCAAATTCTGTAATTGCAAATGGATTGGTAACTATTAACATCTCCAAATGCTTTGAAGTTATTTATTAATTTTTTTCCTAGCTTTTTTTTCCCTAGTTAAAATTTGACATATTTATTTTGTGGTTGCAGGCTTGCAGCACCAACAGTAAAAGATAGAAGACTAGAAGTTGTTGTTATTTTTTTTGAACATATTTATGATTGGTCTTTATTTGAACAAATTATTTTTTTAGCTGCTCTTGATGATTTTTGGTTGATGCCTTGATGATACCAACAGCTTTTTGGGATTTATTTGGCCATCATATTTTTGGCTGATATGTGGTGGATGACTTGAATTTTAATGGCTATTTTGTTGGCATGTTGCCTTGTGGGCTGCTTATTTTTTGATTTATTTGGCCAGCAAATTTTTGTTTGAAATTGTATATGCAAGACTTAAGGAATATGGATTATTTGATGATTGGGATATTGGAATGCAATATGGAATATGCCAATATGAAAATTTTTGCCTATTGGTTTCTGTTGGTGTTGGTAATGCATTCGAATTCAAGTAGGTTTGGTTTTCTGTTGGGAAATGGGAATGTACTATGATTGGTTTTTATGTGTTCAGGTTTGGTTAGGAATGCATTAATGCAATATGGATGATTTTTTGTTTGTTGGTTTTTTTTCATCCAGACCCGATCGAAACCGACCGCCAAATCGATAACTTTCTTCGGACGGTTCTAGGCGGTTTGGCAGTCGGCTATGGTTCTGTTAATCATTCAACCGATTCATACGGTTTGGATATCGGGTCCATTGCAAACCCGACCCGACTCGTGCTCTTCCCTAGTTCCGGTTCTGAAGAAATACGGACGCATCTGGGTCTATGTAGAATTTTGGGATCTCATCAAGGCCAGCCCAAATGATGATTTTTCGTTGCCACATATTGACGTTTTGGTAGACAGCACAGCAGGGCATGCTCTATTATCATTCATAGACGGTTTTTTTGGGTACAATCAGATCGTAATGGACTCTGAGGATAAAGAAAAGACAACATTCACTACACCTTGGACATCTACTGTTATCATGTGATGCCATTCGGTTTGAAGAATGTAGGGGCGACCTATCAAAGAGCTACCACTATTTTGCTGCATTACATGATACATAAGGAAGTCGAGGTGTATGTGAATGATATAATAGTGAAATCCAATGATCGAGATGGCCACATCATAGCATTACAGAAGTTCATTGAAAGAATCAAAAAATACAAGATGCGGCTCAACCCACAAAAGTGTGCCTTCAGAGTCACCACTCGAAAGATGCTAGGATTCATGATTGCTTTCATTGCTATGAGCAATGAAACACCATCACACATTGTCCACAACGAAAGTTTTTTAATTTATCTGTCGAAAAGGTTTAGATTCCTAAGGAAACACATCCTCAAGGAACTAACTCCAAAGGACCTAAGAAAGTTTGAGTACCAAAAATCAAAACTTGATTTTCTTTACAGATATGTCTCAACTCCTCATTCAATGAGAGAATGTGGTATCTTGATAGTGCTTGCTTAAGACACATGACAGATGACAAATCAATGTTTGCATCTCTCAAACCTAAAGATTGTGGATTTGTGACATTCGGAGACAATAGCAAAGGAAAAATCATAAGAATCGGTTGTATCGGTAAAATTTCTTCCTCTTCTATTGAAAATATTTTGCTTGTTGATAATTTAAAACTTAACTTTTTTCACATAAGTCAACTTTGTGACAAAGGCCACAAGATTGTCTTTGATCATGCTAAGTGTGTTATTGAAAACACAATCAATAACAAAGTTATTTTTGAAATTCATAGGTATGAAATATTTATACTTTCAATCTAAATGACCTTTCTAAAAATAATATAAAGTGCTTAACTGCCTTGAATGATAATAGTTGATTGGGGCATAGAAGGCTTGGACATATATATATGAACTTGATTTTTAAATTTTTAAAAATTGAATTGGTGATTAGTTTACCCCAAATTAAATTTAAAAAAGACAAAGTGTGTGATGCATGTCAACAAAACAAATAAATTAGAAATTTTTTTCATTCTAAAAATAAAATTTTAACTTTTAGGCCCTGACAACTATTACACATGGACTTGTTTGGTCCAACAAAGACTCTTAGTCTTGGAGGCAAGAGATATGTCTTTTTTATTGTTGATGACTTCTCTATATATACTTTGGTACTTTTCTTAGCTCATAAGGATGAAACTTTTACCTCTTTTGCAAAACTGTCTCGGATAATCCAAAACGAAAAAGATTTTCAAATCACAAGTATTTGAAGCAATCATGATAGAGAATTTAAAAACAAAAGTTTTAAAAAATTCTGTGATGAAAATGGTATTAATCATAACTTCTCTGCTCTAAGAACCCGCTCAACAAAATGGAGTTGTTGAGAGAAATAATAGGACTTCGAAATAAATTACTAAAACTTTGTTCTGTGTAAACAATCTATCAAGATACTTTTAGGTCGAGGCTGTAAACACTGCTTATTTTATCATGAACAGAACCATAATTTGAGTTTCTCTCAAGAAAACTCTATATGAGCTATAAAATAGAAAAAAACCTAATATTAGTTATTTTCGCCTCTTTTGGTGCAAATATTTTATTTTAAATAACATTAAAGAACTTTTGGGCAAGTTTAATGCAAAATCTGATGAATGTATTTTTTTAGGATATTCCTTATCTAGTAAAGCCTATAGAGTTTTTAACAAAAAGACTCTAGTTGTTGAAGAATCTATACATGTGGTATTTAATGAAGCTAATCTTGGTTCTTTAAAAAAAATTGTGAAGATAACTTGGTTGACATAGAAAAAGGTGTTGAAGACATCTTCATTAAAGACTAAGAAGAGCCAAATCACGAGGAATGTTTAAATTCTCAACTAGATGAAGTTCAACAGGCTGTTGGACCTTTAAATCAAGAAAATTCATATTTACCTAAGGAATAGAGGTATGCTCATGGTCATCCGAAAGAGTTGATCATTGGTGGCCCATCTCAATGTATCAAAATTCGTTCATCTTTACATAATGTTCGTGGTAATTTAGCATTCATTTTTCTAGACTGAATCAAAATATTTTGAAGAAGCTGAAAAAGTTTGAACTTTAGTTTCAAGACCTAAGGATCACTCCATCATCAGTACAAAATGGATTTTTAAAAACAAAATGGATGAGAATTGAGTAGTTCTTAAGAATAAAGCTCGATTGGTGGCCCAAAATTATAATAAAAAAAGACATCAATTTTGATGAGACTTTTGCGCCTGTGGGTAGGCTTGAAGCCATTAGGATGTTGTTTGCTTTTGCATCTTTAAAATTTTCAAATTCTATCAAATGCATGTCAAAAATGCCTTTTTAAATGATTTTATCTTGAAAAAAGTTTTTGTGAAACAACCTCCTAACTTTGAAAATCTTGATTTTTCAAACCATGTTTACAAACTTACCAACGCTATCTATGATTTGAAGCAAGTACCTAGAGCATGGTATGAAATACCTAGCAAATTCTTGATTAAAAAAGAGTTTTGAAGAGAAAAAATTGATACCACTCTTATCATCAAGTCTCAAGAAAATGATATGCTTTTTGTCCAAATTTATGTAGATAACATTATTTTTTGCTCGACTAATGAGTCTCTTTGCAATGAATTTGCTAAGTGCATGCAATGAGAATTTGAGATAAGTATGATATGAGAGGTTAACTACTTCCTTGGACTTCAAATCAAACAAATTTAAGAAAGAATCTACATCAATAAAGTCAAGTACATTAGGGATTTATTGAAGAGGTTTGACATGCAAAAAGCAAAATCTATGGGAACCCCAATGTGTCATATAACAAAGTTTGATAAGAATGAAAACGGTAAAACAGTAGATGAAAAATAATATAGATGTATGAACGGATTTCTACTATACTTAATTGCTAGTCGTCTAGATATTATGTTTAGTGTTTGTATGTGTGTTAGATTTCAATCTAATCCTAAGGAATCACTTGTGACCGCTGTTAAGCATATCTTTAGATACCTCTTAGGACACAAAACTTAGAATTATTCTATCATAGATGAATAGCTTTTGAGTTATTTGGTTATTTTGATGTTGACTTTGCCGAATGTAAAGTGAATAGAAAGAGTACAAGTGGAATATGTCAATTCCTATGATACTCACTAATCTCACGATTTAGTAAAAAACAAAACTCAGTAGCCTTATTTACAGTTGAGGCTGAGTACATAATAGCTGGTAGCTGTTGTGCACAAATTTTTTTAAATGAAACAATAACTAGAGGACTATAGTTTTTGCCTAGATCATATTCATATCAAATGTGATAACACTAGTGCCATCAATATATCTAAGAACTCTATACAACACTCTAAAACAAAACACATTAAGATTACACATCACTTTATTACAGATTATGTACAAAAAGGTAACATTGAATTTGAATTCGTAGGCACAGATTACCAACTTGCTGATATATTCACTAAATTATTAAATGAATAAAGAATATGCTACATAAGAAGAGAACTTGATATGTTATGTGCTCTTAATGGATGATTAAAATGTCATACTAACATTGTCTGTTCAATACATTTCAATGCTTTTAATATTCTATATTGATGTGTGAAATTTATCGACCCTACTTGAAAAAGTATCAACACATGTATGTTTGACCCCTCGTATTCTTGATGAAATCCTTGGGGTTCCTGAGGGAGATTTGTATGTGTCATGTAAAACACCAAAGAGAAACATTGAATTCGAAGGTTTTTCCTTCCATGATGTTGTAAAGTAAATCTTTGATGTTGAGGAAATTGATCCCTCAAAACATTTGGAAGCCAACTCTCTTAAACTCAAAATGAGAATCCTACATCATATGGTGAACCATATTTTTTTATTTCAAATGAGAAAATTTAGGAATGCCACCTATATGAATGTTTTTGTTATGTGGTGCATTCTTAAGAAGAAAGCTATTGATCTCAGTCTCCTCTTCATCTCCGATATTCTTCAATCGCATGGGAAATCTAATTCTTTTCTCCCTCATGCGATGTTTTTGACAAAAGTTTTCAAATATTTTGGTGTTGATTTGTCTGAGGAGAAGGTTGTTGCCTTTTCTAAGCATAATTTGTATGGTAGTTCTACCCTTAAGCATATGCAGATTACTAATGTTGACGGTATTTAGACTACAACTCGTCATGGTACCCCCTCCTCTAACAGAACTCCTCATCCTCCTCCTCCACCTCGTGACATATCTCCTATTCCTTATTATTCTAGTGCCCATATACCTACATCTTCTGGACCTCATGTTGGTCCCTCTTCTATTCCTCCTCTTTCTCATGCATCTACATCTTCTACTGGTCCTCTTTTTTATCTTTCTGAAATCATCTCTTTTGTTAAGGATTTATCATCTTTCTTGACAAACTTTCAAGCAAAAGTTGACCCTGCCTTTTTTTATCTTCATCACATTGTCTCTGACCTTTCTAATAGAGTCAAACATCTAGACAAAATCAAATGTACCTTAAGGAAAGAGGTTGAACGTGCTACTGATGCTGGGAGATCTTTGTGCCACACAATGGATGACAGCATTATCTCCATTATTAATACAAATACTGCCATTCTCTAACAAGTCAGAAAG
Source organism: Heliamphora exappendiculata (assembly GCA_034768845.1). NCBI lineage: Eukaryota > Viridiplantae > Streptophyta > Magnoliopsida > Ericales > Sarraceniaceae > Heliamphora > Heliamphora exappendiculata. The sequence goes on along the minus strand of JAOTRH010026866.1, from coordinate 5,249 downwards.
GAGTATGAAGAGGGAGTCGTGATTGCTGTTCAAGAAAATTCCAAAAAGAGTCAAAGAACATCTCTAGTGGCTCAAGCAAGCATGGGCTACACAATTCAAGTCCAAAGAGACAAAGAAAGAAAAAGCTGCAAGACTGAAACGTGAAGCAAACTTGATCCTCGCTGCCACTCTTAATGCCATAGCAGTAGCAGAAAAGAAAGATGAACGAGCACAATCTTTCAAGGAGAAAGCTTCTGCACGAAGGAAAAAATCTGAGAAGAAGAAATTCTGAGAATTCATAGATAACCCATGATGCAGATTTTGATAATTCCAAAAGAGGAGAAGAAAATAAGTGAAGGGAAGTAAAGGGAAAAGAACACATTAAGTTTTTGAAGTAGTTTGTGTGTTTTGATATTAAGGAGAAGTTGTATCTAACAAACATACATTTTTTTTCTTTGTTTTTATGGATGTAATTGGTTAAACATTTCTAATTGTTAATGGTTATGTATGATATCATATTTGCTCCACCCCTCTCTTATTTCTGTTGTGTCGTATATTGCAAATTCATATATGTTGAATCTCTTGATTATATTACATGCCTAAGTTTATGTTGAACTAATACCCAATTTTAATGAATTCAGAATACTTCTGAATTCATTTGCAAATTCTTATAAACTTGTGAATTTTATTGTCATTATATGCCATGTTGATTTAACTGCATAACTTGTTAAAGGTATAATAATAAGGGGACAGCCCTTGTTGAAAATTTTTTTAAATGTTTTCTAAAAAATATTGTAATCATAAAAAAAGTAGAAATTGTTTGCCCAAGGACTTTTTTATTTAAAATTTGATGATTTTAATAAATCATTTTCCAAGTAAAATTGATTTAAAAAGATATTGTTCATTATTTTTAAAAATGCAGTATTAACACTAATTGAAAAATATGTTAACACATTTAGTCATATGAGATTACTTATCTCTCAAATATATTGACACTTAAGTATTTTTGTCAAAAATATTTTGTGTTAATCCAAATTGAAATTTGAGTCAACACCTTAAGGTAAAGAATGCTTGAATATTTCAAGTGTGTTGAGACATTTGAACAATTGAGTCAACATCTTAACATGTTTTTCTAAGATGTTTCAGGTATTTCAATTTGAGTCACACAAATTGAATTTTAAGTCGACACAAAAGAACCGAGACTCTCTACACTAGAATGAGTCGACACACACTCAGTTTGAGTCGACACCAAGTGATTCTTCACTTTAGTCATTCAGGAATTTTGAGTCGATACCAATTGAAGATGAGTCGACACAAATCTACCGAGCCTGCCTGCAGAATTTTGAGTCGACACCGAAACTAAAATGAGTCGACACAAAATTACTAAGAGTTCCTACACTTTTTAGTGTCGACACCAAAGGCAATTCGAGTCGACATAAAAAAAATCCTAGAGAGCTGAAGTACAAAAAGAGTCGATACCAAATGTGTTTGTGTCGACACCATTGTGTTGGAGAGAATGATGCAGAAATTTGTATCGATACCAACGAAGATTTAAGTCCACCCAATCACTTAAAGAACTAAGCCCTAGAAGATTTTGTTGACCTAAAACTATTTGTGTCAACACCTGCGACAGAAATTCAAATTACGTGGCTGAGTTAAATGATTAGATTTTTAGCATTTATTACTCCTACCTACCTCCAATGGTCATGAATCTTCAAGAGCCTATATAAGAAGTTACTCTCCATGCATTTAAAGAACTAGAGACTTACATTTACTGTTGTATTGCTTGAATCAAAGACAAAATCTCTCAAGCTCTCATTTATTACTCATAACTCAATCTCTTATTTCTCATCTCTTTACTCCTCTATTATTACCAATCATTTTGTAAAGAGAGTTAGTGATATTCATTATAATACCTCATTTATTATATGTAAGGGTGAGTCACCATTGATCTTTTGAGTGAGTGAGTAATTCTCATCAAATAAGAACTCAAGAAATTAAAAGAAAGTATGTACGTGTTTTTTGTAGGATCGTCATGATGTTGTAAAGGTTTTAAATGCACCTGTAAGTATTCTACATTAGTAAAAATTCTCAATGGGAGTCTTAGAAAGTAAACGTAGACTTGAAAGAAATCGAACCACTATAAGTTTCGGTGTCCAGTTCAATTTTTTTTCCCTTAACATCTTTAATATTCGCATTGCCTTATTTCCAGATTATACTTGTTATAATTGTTTGTGATATTAAAAAATTTTTGAAAAAATTTTTAAAATCGTTATTATCGTTTTAAAATCCAATTCACTCCCTCTTGAATTGTCTAGAACTAATAATAACTATAAAACAAAAAAAGCATAAATTAATATATAAAATTTACAAAAGTAATTATATGATCTATTATGCGTTAAAATATATATATTCCATGATAAATATTCCACTTTTACTCAATTTTCTCTCAATTTTGGACGAAAAAAAAAGGAAAAATAAAGTGCTTAGAGTGTTGGTACTATCTTACTCATCTAATATGTTTATACCCTTATATTTCTCTTATTAAATATGATTTTAAAATAATATAATTAACTTTATATTTCAAAATTATTTACTTCCTTTCACAATCTCTCAATCCAAACAAAGGCTTAGCTTGAATTGAGAGAAGGGGAGTAGAGAAAAATATTTATAAAATTTATAAAAATAAACAGAGAGATATGTTATATATTAAAATATATATTTTATAACAAAAAAATTCACTTTTCTTCCATTTTTTCATTCTGAAAGAGAATGGAGGAAAAGTGAAATATTGTACTTTTTTCTCCTAATAATGCCTCTATACTTTTCCTTCTCTTTTATTAAATATAATTCAAACATAACATAAATAAATTTATATTTTTAAGCCATTCACTTCCATTCCTAAGTCCTAACCCCCACATTTGTCTCCAATCACTATTTTTTCTTCTACAGAAATTACTAACTTATCTTTAAAATACATTTTAACCATTTTTAATGAGAAAACAAAAGTGATTGATATAAACCTGCATCTTTTCTACAATTCATTAAATCTTTTCAAAAAGTTCAAACATATCCCAAAAAAGTTCTTTTATCACATTTGGTAAAAAAAAAACTTCATTTTTTTCTTGATTTTAGTTTTTCCTTAATTTAGAATAAGTTTGATGAAAAAGCTAGAGCTCAATTTTATACACCTACACTCCTTGCATAATATAGATATATTACTATCTTCTTCTTACGATCTGAAATATCACTATCAGTCCTTATTAACTAATACCGTTAATTGAATAATAAAATAACTACATTACTCATATTTTACCCAGCCCCAACATCCCATCCAATGCCTCTTCCTCCACCTAGTGCCTTAACCCTCTCTTCTTCTCCCACTTCAGCCTCCATTACCACCTCCACCCAAGCTTTGGGAATGTATGTGATTATTGAGGATCTGCAAGTTTCTGATTACAAGGAATTTGTGGATAGTGAATGTTAGGATTTAGGGAAGCACTTTGATTTCTGGGAAGGAAAAGCTTTTGAAATTTGCAATTAATGTGTGGATTTTGAAAAGAGTTACGGTGTTTTAAGCCATTATTGTGATGAATGATGTGAACCTTAACCACTGGTGTTTGATTGTTAAACTAAATTAATATAAATTTGATGTTCCAAAACTAATAATATTAAGATATTAAATTTTTTAGATTAAATATCTCATATTTAATTTAACGTATAAAATAACTACTTATCATATACAACTTAATTTAGTCTTATTTGTATTTATAAATATTGCATATGATAAATTCATATTAATTCAATTCAATACTCCAATCATGACCTAAAAATATATTTAGATTGAGATACAAGACAAAACAAAAACTTGATTAAATTAAAAAAAAACACATGAGGCACGTCACTACAATTTTTGTCTTTCAAATTAAATAATTTTAAATTTGTACCGCAAAATTAAAATTAATTACTAAACAAATACGAGATTATATTAATCTCTGGTCATAGTATTAATAATAACAAACTCTCTAATATTATTAATATCAAATTTTAAATTATTATTTTTGAGAGTACCTTTTATTATTATTATTATTATATTAAAAAATACACCTGTACAACAAATTCATGAACAGAAATCAAAATAAGAGTGCTAACCAAGAGAAAGAAAACCAAAATCGTATGACATTAATAAAATGGAGATATGGGGTATCGCGCTCTACCAACCGAGCTACATACCCTTTTCACATTTTCATATATTATTATATTTCTATATTTACAAACAAAAAAAAACTAATTTAAACACAAGTTCAAGCTAGGATCAGCCTCAATCCTCGCCACCCCTGCCCGGACCTCCGCCGCCTTCGCCACCTCCACCTCCACCTCCACCTCCCCAACCACTAAGCCACCCACCTCCTCGTCCTCGTCCTCGTCCTCGTCCACGTAGTTGGGATCGTTCTCGTCTGTCGCCGGCGGCGCCGGGTTCAGCTCGTTCTCCGCCTCCTCCGCCGGGCCTTCCCACGTGTACTTCCCGCCGTGCCCCGACTTCGGCGGCCGCCGAGCGAAAGGAAGCCCGTCCGCCGGGTGGCGCTCCATCCTCCGAACACCTTTGTCGGCGAGCTTTTTCACTACGTACTTGATGGTGTCGATGTTCTGGGTGTTGATGATCAGCTCCTCCACCATCTCCACCCTTTTCTGCCCTTCTTCCTCTCTGGTGATCTTCGTTTTCATTTTCGATTCTCGAGCTTCCATTGATTTTCAATCTCTACAGCTAAGATGGTGTGGATATGTATACATATATATATAAAGAAATCTATGGAGAATTTAGAATAGAAGGCTCTGGAAAGATGTAGGTGGTGACGGAGGTAGAGGGGATAGAGAGAGGCCGAGAAGGCTCTGGTTCCGGCACCTGTATTTTGACACGTGTAATTAATTGTAAGATTAATTTCATTTTACGGTTAAATAGTTATTTTTTTATTTTTAGCGTCTGCCTGATATTTAGTGTATGATTGAGATAGCTTTTAATTTTAATTTTTTTAAAATTTAATTTTTTTAAAAAAATAATTAAAAAAAGAGAGTGTTTAAGACAATTCAAAAAAATAAATGTTAAAAAAAAATTAATTTTTCCAGTAGCTTTGAAAGTCATGCAATTTTATTATTTCCAACTAACAAGCTTCAAAACTGAATTTTTTAAAAAAATTTTATAATATTCTAAATTTTATTCATTAATAATTATTTTATTATAAGTGTCTATAAGTCAAAATAATAATATAAAT
>JAOTRH010026855.1:0-21493 GCA_034768845.1 Heliamphora exappendiculata | reverse complement strand
GTTTTTTTAATAAAAGATTTTAATTAAATGAAAAAACTTTAGATATTTTATTTTTTACAAAATATCACGTTTAAGATGATTTTTCATAAAATCGGATATTTTGAAAAAACGAGAAAATTAATTCTGAATTTTAAATTAATTAAATAAAAAATATTTATTAAAAATAAATTATTATTTTTCAAAAAATGTGAAACAGAAAATAAAATAAATAAATGTCTTTAATCACTAGTTTAGCTGAAAAGCTGAAGAAAAAATTGTACATTTATTAAAATTTATTTGCTACGCATTTAAACACGAAAAGATGGTTTAACAAACCAGAATCTTTAGAATCATGTACACATAAAGATATTTGATTCTTTTAGATTATGTGATTTTTGAAATTAATAAATTTATTTTAATTAAAAAAAATTTTGTAATCCTAAAAAATGTTTTAAAAATCTAAATGGAAGAGGAAATTTATTCACAGATAAATCCTGCGATCTCCATCACCCGTTTGTAGGCGATGCAATTAAACCCTACGTATTGGCAGTAAGCCCTTTCTCCCATCGGATAGATTAATTGCGGTATCGTTAGTACAAACCTTCTTTAGGGATAATTTTGGATAATTATTAGTTTGGATCACTTCTCCATCTAAAGGGTTCATTGTGAAGCGATTGATTTAGAATTAGGTGATAGTTAACACTTAGTTGTATATAATAGTATCTTCTGTGAGACCCTAACCCGTTTTCTTTTTTGGTATTTTTCGACGCATATTTATCGTTTTTGTTGCAGCATGTTTATATGCGTTTTTATGTATGTTCGAGGGTAGAGATGTATGTGGGGTTAGTTTCCTGGGCCGTTGGCCGTTGTAGTGCGATTTAAAAAAAAAAATATTTTCGTAGCCTATAAATATCTGGAGTTAGATATTTTCTGAAGATATTTTCAAAATTTCTCAGCTAAGTTTCATCCTTTTTCTCTTTGTCTTCTCTCTAACTTCTCGGGGGACCCAAGGCTCGATTTTCGATGAGCCAACAACGGATCCTTGCTATTGGCACGGTGGGCTACGCGTTCATTCGAACAGAATTTTATTTTGGCAAAGTTCATTTTTACACGTGGATCGAGACGTCGAGTTTTTGACTCAACGAGGTAGGATCCTAGACTCTCATGTCTTATAAGGGTGCTATGTGTAATCGTGTGTGTTTTTACCAGTTAAAAATGCACAGAAATTTGATTTATGTTTCAAAAAGATTGGGTTTTGGTTTAAAACCGTTGTTGTGTTGTTTTAGGTTGGGTGAACCGGGTCTTTAGGTTTTTGGTTCGGTGGTTCTCGATGTTTTGGCCTCGTATATGTTCGTGGGTGTTAAATATATGCGAGTTGGTAAGTTTATGTGTGTGTTGAAGCATCATAGTGGGTGTTTGAGAGTTTTGGGGCTTAGAATAGAAAACAGGGAAAAATCTGGGCTGTTCTCGGGCGTCTTGGTGCCTATGGCCATTTTTTGATCATGTCTCCCTCATTCGGACTCGAAATTGGGTCATTCTTATTCTCAAATTGAATCCCCGAATGACTTTTTTCCAATAGCACCTCTCTCACAACAAAAGTCTTTTTATAGAAAAAGTTATCATCAAAATAGTGAGGGTATGTCAAATTTTCTTAACCATTTTTCACCCGTTTTTGGCCGAATGTTTGGGAAAAGGTTATTTTTCATCCTTATTGGCCCTTTTTATCAAGTTTCTTGTTTCTTGGGGTGTTTTGTTGTTTTAAGTGGTTATGTGTGAGACCCTGACCCATTTTCTTTTTCGGCGTTTGTTCGATGCATGTTTTTCATTTTTGATTTTGCATGTTTATATGTGTTTTGATGCATGATCGGGGTTAGATATGTATGTTGGGCAAGTTCTCGGGGGCCGTCGGACATGCAGTGCGAATTTAAAAAAAGAAGAAGATATTTTGAAGGCTTATAAATATTTAGAGTTAGATATTTTCAAAACATATTTTTCAATACTTTTCCGCTAAGTTTATTCTATTTTCTCTCTGCCGTCTCTCTAACTTCTCGGGGGCCCAGGGCTCGATTTTCGACTACCAGACTGTCAATCCATGTTATTGGCATTGTGGTCTACGCATCTATCAGGATAGAATTCCATTCTGGCAAAGCTCAGTTTTGTACGTGGTTCGAGGCATCGAGTTTTTAACTCACTAAGGTAGGATCCTAGACTCTCATGTCTTGTAAGGGTGTTACGTGTAATCGTGTGTGTTTTTAATGGTTAGATTGCTGTAGATCTGATTTTATGTCCAAGTTGGGATTTTGGATTAAAACTCATTTTTAGTCGATTTCGGTGGATGGAATTGAGTGTCAGGAGTTTCTTTCGTGGTCTGGGTGTTAGGCCTAGTCATGTGGATGTCCAAGGGTGTTGGACGGAGGTTTTGAGGTGTTGAATTGAGGTTTTGGTGGAAAAAACCGCAGCTTAAAAACAATTTCTGAGGGAGATCAGTTAACTGGATCTTGATGATCAGTCGATTGGATCATGTTTTTGGGAGGTCAATCGACTGAACCTCCCAGGTCAATCGACTGACATGGTTCTGTCTTGGGTTATTGGCTTTTCCCGAGAGTTTTTAATCGACTGGGGATTGGGGTCCAGTCGACTGAGGTGCTGGGTTGTGTGGTTCTGGTTTGGTGGTTGGGTTTTGGGGTTTAGTTGATCGTGTTGTGGTTTTGAGGGTCGTGTAGTGGCTTCGGGTGTTTATTTAAGTGCCGTCCTTGGGTGACGTGCATGGTTAGACGTGGGTGTTAGTGCACAGTTTGGTACGTGGTGTTTATTCATCGTCTAGTTTGTGTTGGGCATGTGTGGTCCGCGTGGATTTGCGATGGCCGTGTTGGGCGTGTTTAGGGCCGTGGTTCTTTTTGGAAAAAGACGTTGGTTCGTGAAAATTGGGGTTTTGTGGTTTTGGTGTTGGCCTCCAGGCTAGGCTTAGTTTTGTGATTGGTTGTCCCAGTGTGTGGACGGGTCATTCAGGTAAACAGATGATGGGCGCATGGCATGTGATGTCGTATCGGGTTATATGGAGAGTGGCATCATGATGTGAAATTATATATGGCTATGTGCCTTTATAACTTTAGTTTATTTTTATATGGATTACGTAAGGGAAATATGTGGTTTATGCTCTAAAACTCATAATTTTATAGGCATGTATAGTGGGCTCTGAGGAGTGGATGCATGTGGTGCAAGTTGCATGAGTTGCAAGTGTTATGTTAGTCGCGTGTGTAGCATGTGACGTGGTTTGTGAAACATAGTGATAGTACGTGAAATTATGCATTTAAATCCTGGTTTAGTTATGCATAGGTGTATGAAATGTGATAGATGCACATGTGGGTCTGTGGATGTTTATGTGGATGTTAACCCTAGTTAATGAAATGTTAGTTGGGATGGTGGTCCTTTGATGAATGCCTGAGAAATGTTTGTTGGGACGGTGGTCCTTTGATGAAAGCCCGAGAAATATTAGTTGGCATGGTGGTCCTTTGGTGAAAGCCCGAGAAATGTTAGATAGGGTAGTGGTCCTTCGGCGAAAGCCCGAGAAGATCCTTGTGTTGTGTGTGTACATGTGGGTATCTGAAGGACGAAAACGTGGTTCTGACGATGCAGGGTTGGTGGCTGCTTAGGGCCCTCGGGTTGTGAACCCGTAAACTAAGTTGGTTGCCTCCGTGAATTGCGTTGTTTACGTTGTCGTAACTTCGTATGGAACATATCATTACCGAGCAGGCCTTAAGTGGTCACTAGAGTAATGGGAAGGAGTCTATAGTTGTTACCTTTGTTTGTATTTTTACTGCTTTTTTTTAACTGTAGCATGATATCTGTTAGGATGATATGCATAGTTTCAAGGATGGAAACGTGATCTTAAAGACAATGCGTGTGAATATGAAGGACGGAAATGAGGTCCCAGAGAGATATGTGTTGGGTGTGTTGCTCAAAGTGTGTTGGGCGTAGAGCATGGATATCATGAGTTAGCTTGTCGGGGCTTGTGAAAGTCGGTTTAGATATATGTTCATGTGCTGCATATATATATATATATCTGTTATCTTTGGGGCTCGTGCGAGCTATGTTTTCAAACTGTTTTACGGCTTGACAGAGAGTCAAAAACTACACCTCATTTTCCTAGCATGTTTAGTTTATACTACATGCTTGTCTAGTTTCTTCTGAGCTTTGGCTCACGGTGTGGGATTTAAATTATTTTTCAGGTACCGATTACGCAGGTTGATCTGGAGGTGCCGGATGGCAAAAGATTTGTAGTTCTCCTTTTTGCTCATTTTAAATATGTATGCCATAACATGTTTTTCGGCGTTGGGGCCGTTTGATGTAAGCCATTTGGCGATTATATACAATGCATGTATAGTTTATCTTGAGAGTGCATTCTCGGGTTGGGTCTTATATTTGGTTGTTTGTGGGTGTTTCACGTGACCCGAAGTTTGGGGCGTGACATTGTAGGTTTGTGTTGGGCACGTGCGGGTGTCGTGGGTTTGTGTTGGGCGCGTGTGGGTGTCGTGGGTTTGTGTTGGGTGCATGTAGGTGTCGTGGGTAGTGTAGGGCATGTGTGGGCATCATGGGTTTGCGCTGGACGTGTGTGGGTCCTTGTTGGCCGTGTTGGGTGTGTATTGGTCTGGGTTGTGATGTGTTTGTGACTGAATCTCCTCTAGTGGTTCGTAGTCAATGAAATTATGGGGTTCTATTGACTGAAATCATGAAGAGGGGTGCTAGTCGCTTTTCGTTTTGGTTGGTTGTGGCGGGGCCGTGGTGGTATGTTGTTTGTTGTCGTCCTCGGGGATGACGTAGGTTGTTTTAGCATGTTGTTGGGGCATGGTTGTGTTTGTGGTGGTTAGTGCATCGTTGTGTGTGAGGGTTTGGTTTGTTTCTTTGTTTGGTTTTTCACCCAGCGACGACCGCTCGAGCGGTGGTTGACCGCTCGAGCACTTGAGCGATGTAGGCCTTCGGGTTAGGCATGGTTTTGTGGGTTGTTGGTTGTCCATGTGAGTGGGTGTTGGGTTATGTGACAGGTGGCGTTATGATGTGAAATTTATACGTGGCTTTATGCATTTATAACTCTAGTTTTATTTATGCATGTTATAAGACGAAAATGCAGTTTTATATGATTTTGAAACATAAGACGGAAATGTGGTCTTATATGGATTTGAAACATGAGATAGAAATGTGGTCTTATGTGATTTTAAACATAAGACAAAAATGTGGTCTAATATGATTTTGAAACGATGTTAGCCTTGGCTAACGATGGACGAAAATGTGGTCTGATGAATGTTACCACTAGCTGACGATAGACGGAAACGTGGTCCTAACGATGCACTTGTGTGCGAGTATCTGAAGGATGAAAACGTCGTCTTGACGATGCACTTGTGTGCGAGTTTCTAAAGGATGAAAACGAGGTCCTGAAGAGGCTTGTGTTGCGTGTGTTGCGTGTGGTGCGTTGGGCGAAGTGCATCGATTGCATGAGTTATCTCCAGTTATTGTAGAGATGTTATCGAGACTTGCGAGTCGATTTAGATTTGTATTCATGTGCTGCATACATATACCTATTTTCTTTGAGACTCGTGCGAGTCATGTTATCAAACCGTTTTTAAACTGTTTTCTAACTCTGGAGAGTTGTGATCTAAAATCGTTTTCAAACTATTTTAAGGCTTGAAAGAGAGTCGAAAATCACATGTTGTTTTTCGGGCATGTTTAGCTTACATTTCATGTTTGTCTAGTTTCTGTTAAGCTTTGGCTAACGGTGTGGGATTTGAAATATTTTTCAGGTACCGATCACGCAGGTTGATCCAGAGGTGCCGAAGGTGCCGGAGGGGCAGAAGATCTATAGTCTTCCTTTCTGCTCATTTTTAAACATATATGCTGTAACATGTTTTTTCAGTGTTCGAACCGTGTAATGTAAGCCTTTTGGCGTTTATATACAATGCTTGTATGGTTTATATTGAGAGTGTATTCTCGAATTTGGTGTTATGTTTGGTTACTTGTGGGTGTTTCACGTGACTCGGAGTTTGGGGTGTGACATCTTCTCCATCAGAGTCATTGCTATTATATATTAGATCGAAGATATGTAGCTATTTAATTTTACTTGGCATGGTCAATTGCTTAGATAGTAAAATTAATAGGAATTAGCATGTCTGGTCATACGATGGATACTAGACGTCCTCCCATTGAGGAATGCTATTCACAGGGAACTAGGCTGCTGGCGAATTTCTTTTAAAATGGCAGAGGGAACCAGATTAAAATAAATTGAAAGTTTTGCTCAACATAATTAATGGTATTTTTAATTATGTAATTCTAAGTATTAAAATAGTTTTCAAGCCACTTGCTTCAATACTTAAAGAAAACAAACATACGGGACCAAACTATGTTGACTGGAATCAAAACTTGGACATTGTCTTAACTGTCAAGGATTATAAATTTATATTAACTAAGATATGTCCATTGGTACCTAATGTGGGGGAGACCAAATAGGAAACCCAAGCCCATCAGAAGTGGCAGAAAGCTGATCAGATGGCTCGCTGTTACATTTTAGTTTCAATATCAAATGTTTTGCAGCATCAGCATCAGTCTATGCGCAATATCTATGACATGATTATGAACCTGAAAGAAATGTTTGGGATCAAAATCGTGCTGCTAGGCAGGTGGCCATGAAATCTCTAATGAATGCAAAGATGGCTGAAGGCACCCTAGTTAGTGATCATGTTCTTAAGATGATCAGTCTTCTAAATGAACTGAATATCCTAGGAGCTAAAATTGATGGAAAAACCTAGTTCGATATCATAACCTAGTCACTATCTGAAAGTTTTAAGCAGCTCTGTCTAAACTATACTATGAACAAGCTCAACTTTTCATAGGCAAAACTTCTTAAGGAACTTCAAGCAGCCGATGGTATTCTTAGGAAGCCAGGTTCTGTGTATGTATTGGAGGCAATACTGTCAAGATTATAGTTTTTGTAAAAAAAAATTTGGTAATAAATTAACTCGACGAGCAAATGCCGAAACGGGCTCTAGATAAAAATTTTGACGTCGAACGATTAAAAATAAACCCGTGCAACCAAAGTTAATTTAGAAGAATATCTTTTGTTGATCTATTCTTCAACTACGATTTGATTCCGAGTTGAAACTCCTGTCAGTTCTTCTACTGTATTCCCTTATGCGATCCTCGAACATAGTGTGGGCTACGATCCTTCGAAAACTCGTACTGGCAGAACCCCGATATATTTTTGAGTCTTGAAAGATAAAAATAATATACCAATAATGATAATAAAAATTATTTTTATAAAATAGTTCAGCCTACCCGCATATATATAGGGCTACAGCAGGGACCTGGAGAGTAATTATGAGTTAGACTTCTAGTGGAACACGGACATCTACTAGAGGTTTCTGCAATTATGAAAAAACATGCAGCGATTTCTGCAGTTTTCATAAAACACTGAATTACAGTTCACACCACTAAAGAACTATAATTGCACTATGACCCATAATCTCAAGGCAGTCTTGCATTGAGCTCCTGTTATTAAATGCTTACCATTTCTCCCCACATTAAGATTCTCAATACCCGCTAATTAAATTTAATTACTGATAATTTAATTTAATTGGTATCTTGCTATTTCTTAAGCCCTTCCGCTTAACTTATTTGACCACCGGATAATTAAATCCACCTGCAGGGTTTGACCCGGTCAAAACTTATAAGCATCCTTAAGGGAGTATCGTCAATCTCGATCTTTCAGGACGTGGATTCTATCAATAATTAATATTTTTCATATAAATAATACTGCTATCCAACTCACTGGGAATATAGACCCATATAAGATCGCATCCTCTAATGAATCAAAACAATGACTATTAAATATATGCAAATTAATAATTATTTTAGAATTAAGAAGATAAGTACTATTCATAATAACATTGGGGTGTGAATTAATTTATATAATCAGTACAAAATTAATTACCCCAAATGTCCCGTTCAATACACACAAAGTGTACTGGCACAGAGAGTTGGAACAATAAACGACGCTATTATCTATTCCCCGTAACTAAGACTGGCCTACTAAAACTCTATGGTACAGTCGTACCGATGGTATGCCCATTTTCATCTAAACTGTGAACATAAAACTTATATTCTGCAAGAACCTAAAATTTAATCTTCTGTGTGTAAGCCGAACTCTACACACCATATTAAATACTATATAGAATATTGAACATCCATGCATAACAAAGAAATGATATGCATACATTGCTCATAAAAATTCTCATAAAATAGAAAGTTAATTTTATTAAAAAATAAAATGAAATACTAAAAATATAATTTTCAGTATACCAACCCTAACAATCTCCCACTTATACTCAAAATCATGCCGCCATACATCTAACTCCCATCCCCTCTACATGACTATCAAAATTCTTAGCCGATAAGCTCTTTGTAAAGGATATGCAAGATTATCTCCTGATGCAAGCTCTATGTTTGATTGGAAATCTGAGTCTGTCTATCCCAAAAGGTACTAAATTGTCTTCCTGGTAAACCAACATATAATCCTTAGTCCTTTTTAGGTACTTGATTATATTATTTACCGTAGTCCAATGCTCCTGCCCTGGGTTAGACTGATATCTGCTAACCATGCCAACGGCAAAGAAGATGTCAGGTCAAATGCAAAGCATAGCATATATGAGGCTTTCTACTGCTGAAGCATAAGGAACTGCCTTTATCTTCTCTATCTCATCAAGTGTCTTAGGACACTAATCCTTGGATAGAGTGATTCCATGCCTGAAAGGGATAAACTATTTCTTGGAATCCTGCATGCTAAAATGAGCAAGGATATCATCAATATATTTTTCTTATGACAAGCCCAACATCATTTGTTTCCAATCTCGCATAAGCTTGATCCCAAGGATGTGACTGGCTTCTCCCAAGTCTTTAATATCGAACTGCCCAGATAATTATACTTTAACCGCAGACAATGCCCCCACATCGGTTTCGATGAGCAAGTTATCATCTAGATAAAGTACTAGGAAGATCACCACCCGTCCGTTACGCTTCTTGTACACACATGACTCATTTGGACTTTGATCAAAATAATAAGACTTTATAGCTTGATCAAATCGAGTGTTCCAAGACCTCGATGCCTGCTTAAGTCTATAAATAGATCTCTTAAGCTTGCACAATGTGTACTCTTGGCCCTTTGCAATGAATGTGTCTGGTTATATCATATAGATACACTCGTCAAGACTTCCATTAAGGAAAGCTGTCTTGACATCCATTTCCCAGATTTCATAATTGAAATGAGAAGCAATGGATAAGAGAATCCGGATAGAGTTAAGCATGGCTACCGACAAAAAGATTTTCTCATACTCAATCCCTTCTTTCTGAGTGAACCCTTTAGCAACAAGCCTAGCTTTGAAGGTTTTAACCTTCCTGTCTGCTCCTCTCTTCTTCTTATACATCCACTTGCATCTAATGGATTTTATCCCTTCGGGTGGTTCTACAAGTTTCCAGACCTGATTGGAATACATAGATTCCATCTCTGAATTCATAACCCTTTGCCAAAGATGTGCATCTTTGTCATGTAGTGCTTCATTGTAGTTACATGGCTCGGTATCCAGTTCTGTCGGGATCTTGTCAAAAGATTCTCCCAAGAACATATACCGGTTAGGTTGATGAATAACCCTCCCATTACGACGAGGCACTACCTGTATCTGTGTACTAGCAGTAGCAGGCAGTGTAGAATCTGAACCCTGTGCATCAGCACCCTATTCTTGATTTACACCTGTCCCGATAATCCTCCCACTACCACTAAGTAATGGAATATCAGTAACTTGTGGTTCTACTTTTGTTCTACTGGTATTTTCTCTCAATTCTTCCAGAAAAATGTTGCTTTTGGGTCTGTGATCCATAATATAATCATCTTCCAAGAATCGGGTATTGGTACTAATAATGACCTTCTAATCTTTAGGATTATAAAATAGACCACCCTTCGTTCCCTTGGGATACCCCACAAAGAAACAGACTTCCATCCTCGGTTCTAACTTATCCGCGTTTCCTTTCAGCACATGTGCTGGATATCCCCAAATTTGAATGTGTTTCAGACTAAGCTTACGCCCGGTCCACAATTCTGTGGGAGTAGAAGGTACTGACTTAGAAGGTACCAAGTTCAGAATGTAAGCCGCTGTCTCTAAAGCGAGTCCCCAAAATGAATTGGGTAAACCTGAATAACTCATTATTGACCTTACCATCTCCATAAGAGTCTTATCCTTCTTTCTACTACACCATTCTGCTGTGGAGTGCCAGGTGCAGTCAACTGGGATGTAATCCCCTCTGATGATAAATAGTCCTTAAACTCTCCAAAGAGGTATTTTCCACCACGATCGGATCGTAGTAATTTGATACTTTTACCCAGACATTTCTCTTTCTCCGCCTTGAATTCTTTGAATTTCTCAAAGCATTCAGACTTACGGTACATTAGGTAAATGTATCCATGCATTGAGTAGTCATCAATGAAACTGACGAAGTACTCAAAGCCACCTCTAGCCCATATTGTCATAGGACCACACACATCAGAATGAACCAGCTCCAATGGTTCTTTAGCTCTATAGCCTTTGGCCGAAAAAGGCCTGTTGGTCATCTTACCCTCTAAGCAAGATTCACAGACTGAAAGTGCCTCAACTTCTAATGAACTCAAAGATCCATCTGCTACCAGTTTATTTTTCCTTTTTAGATTAATATGACTCAGGCATAAGTGTCAAAGAAACGTTTGGTTCATTGGTGTATTATTTATTTCAGTTAGTTGCAGTGTAGGCAAGATTAGAGTAATAATATAAAGATTATTCACCAATGCACCAGAACAGATAACCCGTTTATTATCCTTAATAACCAAAGATTTATTAAAATAAACAAAGTATTCGACTTTAGCCAGTCCATAAACGGACACTAAGTTCCTTCTAATTGCAGGTACATAAAGACAATATCTCAATATTAAAGCCCGATCTCTATCAAAATTGAGAGTGACATCTCCTACTGCAAACTGCTATTACTTTTGTATTATTGCCCATATCCAGGTAAATCTCTCCATCACTAAGTTGTTGGGTTTCCTGGAACCCCTGCAATGAATTACAGGCATGATTAGTAGTTCTCGTATCTACACACCAGGTACCAGTAGATAACACCACTAAACATGTTTCCACAACTAGTGAACAGAAATTACCCTTTTTGTTCTGCCTTCTGAGAAATACTTGACATAGATTTTTCCAGTGCCAGGTTTGGTTGTAGTGAAAACATCAACCTTTCAAATTTTTCACACTAGTCCGTGGCCCACTAACTATCCTGAAAAATGTGTCTCCCTATTTCTAAACCTTTTTCTTTTTCATGCCTTTCGGCCCCGAGGAAGAACCTTTTTCTGAAGTAGACACATTTCCTGGTATTAAAGGAATACCATTTGTAGTTAAAGCTATATCCAAGTTACATTTCCAGTCAATATAATTTAGTCTCGTTAGTTTGTTTTCTTTGAGTATTAAAGCGAGTGGGTTGAAATTCATTTTAATCCGGAGAATCACATAATTAAAAAACCGTTAATTATGATGAGCAAAATATTGAATTCATTTTAATTTGGTTCTCTCTACCATTTTAAAATAAATTTGTCAACAGCCTGGTAACCTGAGAATTGCATGCCTCGTTGGGAGGACGTCTACTATCTTCCATAAAATCAGACAGGCCAATTGTTTTTAATTTTATTATCTAGGCAACTGACCATGCCAAGTAAAATTAAATAACTGATATAGTTTCGGTCTAGTATATAATAGCAGTGATTCAGTTGGAGATGATACTATTATATACAGTTAAGTTTTAACTATCACCTAATCCCAAATTAATAGCTTTGCAATGAATCATTCAGTTGGAGAAGTGATCTACACTAACAATTATCCTGAATTATCCCTAAAGGAGGTTTGTACTGGCAATACCGCAATTAATCTGTCCATTGAGGAGGAAAGCCTTACTGCCGATACGCAGGATTTAATTGCATCGCCTACAAACTGGTGATGAAGACCATGGGATTTATCTGTGAATAAATTCTCTCTCCCACTTAGATTTTTAAAATATTTTTGAGGGTTATAAAAATCTGTTTAATTAAAATAAATTTATTAATTTTCAAAGTCACACGATCTGAAAGAATCAAATATCTTCCCGTGTATACGATTTCAAAGATTCTGATTTATCAAACCATCTTTCAAAAGTCACACGATCTGAAAGATTCAAAATCTTTTCGTGTATACGATTCTAACGATTCCAAAGATTTTAATTTATCAAACCATCTTTCGAAAGTCACACGATCTTAAAGAATCAAACATCTTTCCGAAAGTCACACGATATAAAAGAATCAAACATATTTCTGTGTATACGATTCTAAATATTCTGGTTTATCAAACCATCTTTTCGTGTTTAAATGCGTAACAAATAAAATTTAATAAATACACAGTTTTTCCTCTAGTTTTTCAGCTAAGGTAGTGATTAAAGGTATTTATTTATTTTATTTTTTGTTCAACATTTTTCGAAAAATAATAATTTATTTCGATTAAATATTTTTCATTTAATTAATTCAAAATCCAAAATTAATCCTCATATTTTTTTAAGATATCTGATTTTTTAAAAAAATCATCTTAAACGTGATATTTTATAAAAAAAATTAAAATATCTAAAAAAAATTCATTTAATTAAAATTAATTAATTAAAAAAAATTATTTGTATTTTTATTACAAAATATTTTAATTAAAATTGAATATTTAAATTAATTAAATTAACAGGATAAATAAAATTAATATATATAATTCACACAGTTAATATATAAAAATAAATTAAATGCAAGATAAATATAAATTTCGATTTTATGATCCAATTAAAATTATAAAAGAGTTTCAGTCTCCTGTTCTGAATAAGCTTCTTGTATGCTGATTACATCAAGATATCTTGATTCTATTCTTCCACTGTTTCGGACTTGCTCAACTGGAATTTCCCTGCCCCTGTTTGATTAGGAAATTGTTTGAAAAAATCGCAGCCAATCAAACAACTCATTAAAACAAAAACAGCCTGGGAATTCCGAAATTGCCGACTTGGGAAGGAAACCGCTGCAGTTTATTTGAATAAACTACTTGGGTTGCACCAGCTTTATTGGGAATTGGCTGAAGCTTTTTGCCATGAATAAAATCCATCTTTTTGCAAACACTGCTGCATAACACAGCCTATAGGAAGCTTGCTTGCGTGTTTGGCTGCTGCTTGGACTTTTCGGTTGGAAACCGCGCCTCCTTCCATCAAAACCGCAAGCTGCTTGCTTTTGATGGGTACTGCCGAAACAGCTTGGGAATTAGAAACCACTGTTTGCGCAAACAGTGTGCAAACAAAGCTGCGTTTGACAGCTTTTTCATTCAAAACAGTGCCGGACTGTTTGGTGATGATGCGGCTTTTAATAAAAAAAAATTCTTTTCGAAAGAAAAAAAAACAGTCGCCGCCTAAAGAGTATTGCCGAAATTTCTTGCTGTCTTTTGCGCCGTGTTTGTTTCTCCTGGATTACTGAAGCTTGGGAGCGCCACATACCACTGCGCCAACTGCAAACAGCCACTGATTGTGCGTTCCCTCTGCTTTGGGATTGCCGCAGCTTAAAGCTGCGTTTGGCGTTAGGCGCTATTGCGCTGCTTCTTGGCTGCTGCGGCTTGGTTGCTGCGGCAGCTTTTTGCTCCTTTTTTTTTTGTAATTTAATATCTAGAAAAAAATTCTGGATGGCCAGAAAAAAAAAACACAGCTTTAAACCATTGGAACCACCTCCGGTTGCCGCCGCCAATCACTGCCATTTCTTTCATACTTCTTTTATTTTTTCTTTTTAATAAAGTAAAAAAAAACTTACAGAACATAAAAATAATTTTACATCGAAACCTACGTTCCGTAGGTTCACATTCGATCTAAAAATTAATTAATCTATCACAGTCAACTCCCATGATTAAAAAATTAAATTAAATCATCATCAACGCATTCAATTAAACATGAAATAATAGATGATCATAAAATCGGGATTAGAACGCCTACAAAATAAAGTTAGCACAGTTCTAAATCTACCCGGCTTCGATAACCGTAAGTAAAAAATAAAACGGTTCTGATACCAATTGTTAGAGGCAATACTGCCAAGATCATAGTTTTTGTAAAACAATGTTCGGTAAAAAAATTAACTGGACGGGCAAATGCCGAAACGGGTTCCAAATAAAATTTTTGACATCGAACGATAAAAAATAAACCCGTGCAACCAGAGTTAATTTAGAAGAATACCTTTTGTCGATATATTCTTCAACTACGATTTGATCCCGAGTTGAAACTCCTATCAGATCTTCTACCGTATTCCTTTATGCGATCCTCGAACGTAGTGTGGGTTACGATCATTCGAGAACTCGTACTGGCAGAACCCCAATAAATTTCTAAGTCTTAAAAAGATAAAATTAATATATCAATAATGATAATAAAAATCATCTTTATAAAAAGGTTCAGCCTACCCGTTGAGACCTGTGAAGTAATTATGAGTTAGACTTCCAGTGTAATACAGACACCTATTAGAGGTTTATGTAATTATGGAAAAACATGCAGCGATTTCTGTAATTTTTATAAAACACTAAATTACAGTTCACGCCACTAAAGAACTATAATTGCACTCTGACCCATAATCTCAAGACATTCTTGCATTGAGCTCTTGTTATTAAATGCTTACCATTTCTCCCCACGTTAAAATTTTCGATACCTGCCAATTAAATTTAATTACTGACAATTTAATTTAATCGACATCTTGATATTCCTTAGGACCTTTCCCTTAACTTATTTGACAGCCGGATAATTAAATTCACCTGTAGGGTTTGACCCGGTCGAAACTTATAAGCATCCTTAAGGGAGTATCGTCAATCCTGATATTTCGGGACATTAATTTCATCAATAATTAATATTTTCCATATAAATAATACCGCTATCCAACTCACCGGGAATGTAGACACATATAAGATCGCACCCTCTAATGAATTAAAACAACGACTATTAAATATATGCAAATCAATAATTATTTCAAAATTAAAAGGATAAGTACTATTCATAATAACCTTGGAGTGTGAATTAATTTATATAGTCAGTACAAAATTAATTACCCAAAATGTCCCGTTCAATACACACAAAGTGTACTGGTACAGAGAGTCGAAACAATAGACGACGCTATTATCTGTTCCCCGTAACCAAGACAGGTCTACTAAAACTCTGTGCCACAGTGGTACCGATGGTATGTCCATTTCCTCTAAACTGTGAACATGAAATTTATATTCTGCAAGAACCTAAAATTTGGTCTTCTGTGTGTAAGCCGTACTCTACACACCAGATTAAATACTATACAGAATATTGAACATCCATGCATAACAAAAAAATGATATGCATACATTGCTCATAAAGAATCTCATAAAATGAAAAATTAATTTTATTAAAAAATAAAATTAAATACTAAAAATATGATTTTTAGTATACCAACCCTAACAGTATGTGGCTGAGAAAGGTTCTTCCTCTAAGTCAAAAGGCAAAAAGAAGAAAAAGGTTCAGACATAAAGAGGCATAGCTCCAAAAGCAGTTAAGCGACCAAATGCTGGTGTGAAGAAGCCGAGAGGCAAGTGCTATCACTGGAACTAGTTTCGGCATTGGAAAAACTAGTGTCTGGTTTTTTCTATTCACTGGTGGTTGAAACATGTTTAGCGGTGTTATCTATCGGTACTTGGTGTGTAGATACGAGAGCCACTAATTATGTCTGCAATTCTTTGTAGGGGTTCCAAAAAATCAGACCGCTTAGTGATGGGAAAATATATCTGCATGTAGGCAATAATACAAGGGTGACAGTTGTTGCAGTAGGCGATATCACTCTCAGTTTTTGTAGAGATAGGATACTTCTTCTAAAAGATTATCTTTATATACTTTCGATTAGAAAAAAATTAATTTCAGTCTCGAGCTTAATAAAGGACAAAGATTTTGTTCATTTTGGTGACTTCGTCGTTGTGAAGAAAAATAAACATTTTATTTGTTCAGGTATATTGGTGAATGATCTATATGTTGTATCTCCTATCACTCATACACTGTAACTAACTAAAATGAATAACACATCTAATTTACCATATAAGAGATTTGTTTTTCTTTAATGAACTAAATGTTTCTTTGGCACTTACGCTTGGGTCATATTAATATAAAAAGGATAAACAGACTGGTAGTAGATGGACCTTTGAGTTAATTGGAAGTGGAGGCACTTTCGGTCTGTAAATCTTGCTTAGACGGTAATATGACTAAGAGGCCCTTTTTGGCCAAAGGTTATAGAGCTAAAGAACCGTTGGAGTTGGTTCACTCTGATGTGTGTGGTCCTATGACAATCCGGACTAGAGGTAGCTTTGGATACTTCGTCAGTTTCATTGATGACTACGCAAGGTATGGATACATTTACCTGATGCACCGTAAGTCTGAATCCTTTGAGAAATTCAAAGAATTCAAGGCGGAGGCAGAGAAGCATCTGCGTAAAAGTATCAAATTACTACAATCCGACTGTGGTGGGGAATACCTCTTTGGAGAGTTTAAGGATTACCTATCATCATAAGGGAATATATCCCAGTTGACTACACCTAACACTCTACAGCAGAATGGTGAAGTAGAAAGAAAGAATAAGACTCTTATAGAGATGGTAAGGTCCATGATGAGTTATTCAGGATTACCTGATTCGTTTTAGGGACTTGCATTAGAGATAGCGACTTACATTTTGAACATAGTACCTTCTAAGTTAATACATTTTGAAACACATTCAGATTTGGTGGTGTCCAGCACATATGCTGAAACGAAAAGCGAGTAAGTTGGAACTGAGGACAGAAGTCTGTTTCTTTGTGTGGTATCCTGAGGGAACGAAGGGTGGTTTATATTATAATCCTAAGAATTAGAAGGTCATTGTTAGCGCTGATGCCTGATTCTTAGAAGAGGATTATATTATAAACCACATGCCCAAAAGCAATATTTTTTGGAATAACTAAGAAAAAATGCCAGTAGACCGGAAAAGGAACCATAAGTCACTGATATCCTAGTGCCTCGTCATAGTGGGGGCATTGTCGAGACATGTGCAAATTAAGAACAAGATGCTGATGCACAAGGTTCAGATTCTACATAGCATGTTACTGTTAGAACACAAACACAAGTAGTGCTTCATCGTAGTGGGAGGATTATTCATCAACCTAATCGGTATATGTTCTTGGGAGAGTCTCTTGACAAGATCCTGACAAAACTAGATACCGAGCACTGTAACTATAATGAAGCACTTCAGGACAAAAATACAAATCTTTTACAAAGGGTTGTGAATTAAAAATGAAATCTATGTATTCCAATCAAGTTTGGGAACTTGTAAAACCACTCGAAGGGATAAAACCCATTGGATGCAAGTGTATCTACAAGAGGAAGAGATGAGCAGATGGGAAGGTTGAAACCTTCAAAACTAGGCTTGTTGCGAAAGAGTTCACTTAAAAAGAAGGGATCAATTATAAGGAAACCTTTTTTCATGTTGTCATGCTTAAATCTATTCGAATTCTCTTACCCATTACTGCTCATTTCGATTACAAAATATGACAAATGGATGTTAAGATAGCTTTTCTTAACGAACGTCTTGATAAGTGTATCTATATGATACAACCAGATGGATTCATTGTAAAGGGCCAGGAGCATATGTTGTGAAAGCAAAAGAGATCCATTTATAGACTTAAGCAGCCATCGAGGTCTTGGAACACTCGGTTTGATCAAGCCATAAAGTCTTTTGGTTTTGATAAGAGTTCGAATGAGTCTTGTGTGTACAAGAAGCGCAAAAAAAGTGTGGTGATCTTCCTAGTACTTTATGTAAATGATATCTTACTCATCGAAAATGATGTGGGGGTATTATCTACGGTTAAAGTATGATTATCTAAGCAGTTCGATATGAAGAACTTGAGAGAAGCTAATCACATCCTTGGGATCAAAGCTCGTGTGAGATTAAAAACAAAGGATGTTGGGCTTATCACAAGCAAAATATATCGATGATATCATTACTCATTTTAGCATGCAAGATTCCAAGAAAGGGTTTCTCCCTTTTAAGTATGAAATCACTCTATTCAAGGATTAGTGCTCTAAGATACCTGATGAGATAAAGAAGATGAAGGTGGTTCCTTATGCTTCGGCAATAGAAAGTCTCGTGTATGCTATGATTTGCACTAGACCCGACATCTGCTTTGCCGTTGGCATAGTTAGCATATATCAATATAACCCAGGACAGAAGCATTAGACTACGGTAAAGAATATAATCAACTACTTGAAAAGGACTAAGGATTATATGTTAGTTTACTAGGTAGACAGTCTAGTACCTTTGGGGTACATAGACTCAGATTTTTAGTCTGACAAGAATTTTTGCAAGTCTACCTTAGGATATGTGTTTACCTTAGGAGGTGAAGCTATAAGTTGAAAGAGTATCAACAAGTCCTGCATTGCTGATTCCACCATGGAGGCCGTATTGCTCAGAAATTTCCTATTGGATATAGAAGTTTTCTTTAGTTCCGTCGGCTATTACACTTTATTGTGACAATAGCGGAGCGATTGTAAACTCGAAGGAGCCAAAGGTCCACAAGAAAGGAAAGCACATTGAGCATAGGTATCACCTGATACGAGAAATTACAGAAAGAGGTGACGTTATTATGACCAAGACTGTATCAAAAGACAACCTTACAAATCCTTTTATATAGAACTTACCGACTATGAATTTTAATAGTCGTGTAAAGGGCATGGGAGTCAGATGTATGGCAGTATGATTTTGAGTATAAGTAGAAATTTGTTAGGGTTTGTATACTGAAAATCATATTTTTAGTAT
Organism: Heliamphora exappendiculata; assembly: GCA_034768845.1. NCBI lineage: Eukaryota > Viridiplantae > Streptophyta > Magnoliopsida > Ericales > Sarraceniaceae > Heliamphora > Heliamphora exappendiculata. The sequence continues at coordinate 2,583 of JAOTRH010026855.1, read as the reverse complement.
TTAATTTTATTTTTTAATAAAATTAATTTTTTATTTTATGAGAATCTTAATGAGAAATATATATATACTTTAATATTATGCATGGATGCCATTCATTCTGTATAATATTTAATCTAGTGTGTAGAGTACGGCTTGCACATAGAAGATCAGATTTTAGGTTCTTGTAAAATATAACTTTTATGTTCACAGTTTAGATGAAAATTAACATGCCATCGGTACGATTGTAGCATAGAGCTTTAATAAACCTATCTTGGTTACGAGGAATAGATAATAGTGTCGTCTATTGTTTTGACTCTCTATGTTAGTACACTTTGTGTGTATTGAACAGGACACATTGGGATAATTAATTTTATACTAACTATATAAATTAATTCGCACCCCAAGGTTATTATGAATAGTGCTTATACTCTTAATCTTGAAATAATTATTGATTTGCGTATATTTAATATTCATTGTTTTGATTCATTTGAGGGTGTGATCTTATATGAGTCTATATTCCCGGTGAATTAGATAGCGGTATTATTTATATGGTGAATGCTAATTATTGACGAAATTCACATCCCAAATGATCGAAATTGACTATACCCTCTTAAGGAAACTTATAAGTTTTGATCGGGTCAAACTCTGTAGGTGAATTTGATTATCTGGTGGTCAAATAAATTAAGTAGAAGGGTTTAAAAAATTTTAAGATGCCAATTAAATTAAATTTCATTGGTGGGTATCGGGAATCTTAACGTTGGGAGAAATATTAAGTATTTAATAATAGGAGCTCAATGCAAAATGGTCATGAGATTGTGGGTCAGAGTGCAATTATAGTTCTTTAATGACGTGAACTGTAATTTAGTGTTTTATGAAAATTGCAAAAACCACTATAACATTTTCATAATTGCAAATACCGCTATGAGGTTTGTTCAATTGCGGAAACCGCTAGATACGTATCTATGTTCCACTAGAAGTCTGATTTATAATTACTCTACAAGTCTCTACTGTAACCCTATAAATATGTGGGTAGGCTGAAGCGTATTCATAACTTGTCTTCAAGACTAAAGCTATTCAGGTTCTACCAGTTTGAGTTCTCGATAGATTATAACCCACACTAAATTCGAGAATCGCATAAGGGAATACAGTAGAAGCTCTGACGGGAGCTTCAACTCGAAATCAAAAACGTAGTTGAAGATTTGACCAGTAAAAGGTATTCTTCTAAATTAACTTTGGTTGCATAGGTTTTAATTTTGATCGTTTGACGTCAAAAGTTTTATCTGGAGCACGTTTCGGCGTTTGCCCTTCTAATTAATTTTTACTGAAAATTATTTACAAAAACAATGATCTTGACAGTTTTATCTCCAACACGTACGTCCTCACATGTATACAAAAGATGAGATCATGGCCTTAGGGCCTTACAACTAGGGTTACTTAAACCCGAATACAATCATCCAAATTATTCTACATGAATTACATTTACAACTTCTTGCTCTCAAAAGGTGTAATTCCATTCACAAAGTACAAAAAAAGGATCTCGAGACCACCCTCCTTACTCAAAGACCATCTTTCCGCTTTCACCTGAAATAGTTTATACAACATGAGTCGAAACTCGTAAAAAATTGACTAACAATGAACATGTGTATAATATGCGAGGATAGTTATGTGAAATGTAATACATAATTTTACCAAAACACAATTTCCATTTTCAACAAAAAAGAAAAATCTCATTCACATAACCAGTTTTCTATAAGCAAAGGTAAACCCATTTTCATGCATAACCCATTACTTAGTCTTTTATCTCCATTTCAATACACCCTTGTCAAGTTCTCAATTTCCATAAACACATGCATACACATACATACTTTATCCACTCCTTTTCATATCTCAACCAACTCATGATTTACATTCTAGGAACCAATGCCGGAAGAGCTTATAGACCCATGCCACACTATTACCGACTGGGCCACGCGAGGCCTCCTAAGTAACGGTGCGTTCTATAACCCGACATGACTAACGCCTTGTTCTCGGTTATTAGCCGATGGATAGGTCACCCAATTTGCGTAGTTTTTTGATATTTCCCTGATGAGCTATCCAATCTCAACTTAAACGATCCATAGATCAAACATCGGTCCTTTTATTTAACCATATAAAAAATCCAAACACGAGTCTAATCCAAGCATGGTTCCTCTCGTCAACCCCCAACACGCATAGGGTTAACACCAATTACATATTCTCAATTTTATATGTAACAACCCAAACTCAAGATATGAATAAAAAAGAAAGAACATCTCAAAAGAAACGAAATTTCAAACCTGAGTTTGGTAAGAAGAACCAGCCCGACTGTTTAACCTTTTCGAGCCCGAAACCTGGGACAGAGTGGGAACCACACAAGCATGTATTAAAACCCTAATGTTGAGAATAAGAATTCAAAGTTATAAGTCTAAGTCGCTTAAGACAAGAGTTACGCTCAAAAAGTTAAGAAATGAACCAATGTGAAAATACTCGAATTTTTTCATACAATTAAATAAAAAAATTTATTTTAATATATATATATATATATATATATATATATATATTATATACGTATAATTATATATATAC
>JAOTRH010026834.1:0-21494 GCA_034768845.1 Heliamphora exappendiculata | reverse complement strand
ATAGTACTCCCTACCGAATGGGCCCTCCAGCAGGATCCGCATAGAAGCAGTATCCCAGCTACGCATCAGATCTGCACTGGCCCGATCCTCCACTCCCCTCTAGACGTCCCAGTGGACCTGTAGTGATTCAAAATACAATACAGTGCACAACGATATTTATGCCATGAGATTTGAAACACCATAACTCAAAAACTTGAAATGACACAAGCATGCAAATAAATGGAACAAAAACTTGAAATGACATAAGTAGAGGATTTGAATCCTCAGAGACTTAATTTTTAAAGACTTTGATGTTTCTGCCATGAGATTTGAAACACCATAACTCAATGTAGAAAATTGATCTAAGAACGATATTTATGTCTAGAGTTATATTTTTGTGTTTTCTTTCATCCAAAGTTGGTTGCAACTCATTTTCATATCCAGAACTCAAGGTATTGCACTTTGACCAAAGTGTGTCATTTTTTAACCAGTCAACACTACCGACTTCAAAACCCCTGTTTAAAATGAGATCTGAACTTTGATCAAAACATGAAAGTTGTAGATAACATGTATGTATATCTATTCACCAAAAACAAGAACAAAAAGTGGAGTCTTGGTAGGTCCAAACCCCTTTTAAATTCTCTGTTAAATTTTAGCCTTTGAAGAACATTCTGTCACAAATTTTTTATATAGCCAAAACACCTATTTTTAGTGACCTATTCCATAAGTGGTCTACATTAACATTGTATCCAAAATGTTGAAGTATTTTCTGCCCAAAAATAAGACCTTAAAGCCTTGGGATGATATCCCAAAACCGTTTTAAACCCTCTGTCCAAAACCGCCTTTGCTGAGTTTTGGCGGCTGACAGAACCTATTTTTTAAAATGGCAAAAAAGGTCTAACTTGTTTCAAACAACTATGCTTAACTCTAAACATGAAACTTGTAGGGGACATGTTAAAATAGGACATACGAAAAAATAGGCTCATTTGGACTTCATTTGATACCCCAAAACCAAGAGCAACAGAAGCATGTTTTTGGTAAAATCTTGAAGTAAGTGCTGAACCGTTTTTGCTAAGTATGAAATGTTCACCCATTTGCCTTAGGATTTGGAATTAGTGTTAAACATGAGAGTTGCAGAAAATATTTTTATCTAAATGGTGTATAAAAATCATAACTTGATTCTAAGTCTAGATTCCCCAAAACCTTATCGGTCCTTTTAATTTATTATTTTATTTTTGGCCTTAAAAGTTACTAAGTGTATGCGTGAGTACTTTGTTGTGAGACCCGAGTTTCTATATAATTATTGATTTGAATTATTTGATTAGTGTTTTAAGTGAATGTATGATGAATTATAACTCATGCTATCATGTTTGAATCATATCTTCAGAATCATAGCTTATGCTTCACATACTTGTACATTTTGCCTTGCGCGTTGTACCGTGAATCTTGTCATTCTAGTTGATGCCATGCTAGAGATAGTTGTATTTGAGATCTATACCATACATCATTGACATTGTCACTTGCATCTTGGCATATTGGAGTCCATATGTTCAAATCGTTGCTGGGATGGGCCGTGTTGAGATTATCATTCTTGGTTCTCAGTCTAGGGCATCCCTGATTGCTATTTTTTAAAAATATTTTGGTTTACTCACTGAGTGGGTGTGTCCCCGGTGTTACACACAGACTGGGCGTGTCCCTAGTGTTACAAAATTGGTTTTTATACCCTGGGCGTGTCCCCGGTGTTTGGAATAGTTTTACGAATACTGTTAAGCACAATGGTTTCGTCACTAGCACTTTGGTTTTGATGTCTCCTTGATTTCATTATTCCACGGGTTATGACACGGGCAAATAGGGTAATTCGGAGAGAGCTCAATTATGGCGGACCTAAATTCCATTGTCACGATATTTTGAAGGGTCATTCGGAGATAGATCAATTACGGCAGACCTAAATCCCATTGTCACGATATTTTAAAGGGTAATTCAGAGATAGCCTAATTCGGCGGACGTAATCCCACTGTGGTGATAATTCGGAGATAGCTCAATTATGGCGGACCTAAATCCCATTGTCACGATGTTTTGAAGGGTAATTCGGAGAGAGCCTAATTCGGTGGAGCTAATCCCACTGCGATGGTAATTCAGAGAAGAGCCCAATTATGGCGGACTTAAACCCCGTTGCCGTGACGTTTTGAAGGGTAATCTCGGGGGGAGCCTAATTTGATGGACCAAATCCCCCTACGGTGGTAATTTTGGAGAGAGCCCAATTATGGCGGTCCTAAACCCCTCATCTTGGTACTTTTGTGTAATGTGAAAGTCTACTCTGGTGATTCTCGGCGTGGAATTCCTGTTATTATCTGGGTATATTTTGGGTTGGGCATTTGCACTTCATACACGCATATTTATTTACTTACCTGCTACCCTATTATAAATTTGTCTATCTCTCCATGATTATAAACTGTACTGGGTGTTGTATGGTATGTGTTGTAGTGAATTTTGTACCGTGAGATTAGTTAGAAGGTTGTAGTGTTTTGCTTCTGGGCCTTGGCTCATGGCATTCGTGCCATAGGTGAGGAGAACTTTCTGGAGGAAGTCATCCTCGAGGGAGAAGAAGAACTAGAAGAATAAGGTGAATTTCAAGAGCACATGGACCCAGCTGAGGCATTCTGAGGAATCAAGATCTCTACTTTTATTCTTATATTTAGTTTATCCCGTGCTTAGTGAAATTTTTGAATTTTCTCGATAAAACTATAATAATTATGTAATTGTGGATGGTTCAGAACTCGTTTATAATGTATTAGCTATCAAACGTAAATATGAATGTATTGTTAGTTTATCCCTATGTTTATATTTATGTATGTCCTGACGTGCCCGAAGGATGGGGCGTCACAGTTTGTATCAGAGCTTACGTTTAGTGAACTTTCAGGCCTTGGGTTATAGGAAATCATGCGTTCTGTCGCGTTGAAGCTCTGTAGGATGCATTGTATTACTAATAATTATCATCTATACATTATAAGAACTAAAATCTTCTATGCCCGAGTCTTACAGTAAGTCGTGCTAGGATGTTATCGAGATCGGAAGCAGCTAGGAATCTACATCCGAAAGACGGGCAAGACCATCGAGATAGAAGATTGGAGATTCATCCAATGAGTTATCTTCTTTTAATGGGGTTAGACAGGAGTGCGCATTAGGAGAAGTTTTAGATATTACATCAAGAGACACCGTTAGAATCCTGCGACTTTATCCTTATAAGTCCTTTTCTCATTTATCGCAAGCTCTGGTGTTAACTTTTTGAAGTTCTTTTGCATGTCATTCCTTCTTATATCGTTGGTCATCAACGGTACCGTTAAGTGTCGTTCGTTGGTAGCTAATGTGCAACCAAGTCTTGTTCATAACCCTATTAGAGATTCAATCCTAGGAGATACCCTTGTCCTCAAGTTTTCATGTCTCGATAATGACCAGTGTTCGCATTTGATTCTCGTTCGATTCAAGCCATCATCCTTGAAATAACTCTTTCATGTAAAACTCCATATCAATTCTTTATTAAGTACCCGTTCCAAACTTTAGGCATTGATAAAAATTTTGTCCATCGTTCGTTTCTCTCGATTCTGAAACCACAATCTGTTATAGTGATTTTACGAATTCTTTGTACACTCTTGAAATCTTTACTAGGGAAGTAGACTTTGATGCTTGAATTGAAGTACGTTAGGCCGACGTAACTTCAGGGAAAATGTTTAGTTTGGCTGCCCCTTTTTCTTAACATCTCTTTTATCAAAATCGAATTGTACTGGACTAGTTCTGGGGGCGCTTGTTTAAAGTATTGTTCACTGTCCTCCTCTTGTTTCACTTACAATTGAACCCCAAATGACCACCCCATTTGTGTCAACGGTGACTACCTTATCCGTGCCCATTTGATCTCATCTAACCTATCTTTTGAGCCATCTGGGAATCTTTCCTTGAATCTCGGTAAAGGACTTGTTTACCATTCCTAAGCCATTTTAACCTCTAATCATATTTCATACAGTCTAATACATTCTTCGAAATCTTTGGGTAAACGCTCGGCTGTTCGTTACCTTAGGTCACCTCTCTTAAGACCTAGATCGATGAGAAACAATAGTTATTAGAGTTTAACGCTTTCACGAGGAACTCGGATCGTGCACATCCTTAGAAGAACCCCCTGACGCATCATCAAGTAGTAGAATTCTATAGGAGTCCGGGACGAAGCAGACCGCGTGGCCTTGGCAGCACATCTACTAGAATTAGAAGCGGATCACTAGTGGTCCTTAATCAACAACACACAGGACGTAGCAACACTAGCTTAGGACCAATTTGAGGGTTTATTCTTGGAAAAGTATTTCCTAGCCCCCTTTCGTCAAGCACAAGTTCGTGAGTTTTTGGATCTTAAATAAGGATCGATGACAGTAACGCAATACGTGAATCGTTATGAGGAGTTACGTCGCATTGCCGTAACCCTAGTACCTGATGAGGAATCAAACGCAAGGAAGATTGAGTGTGGCCTTGAGCCATCCGTTCGAACCAAGGTGATTTGCCTGCAGCTCCCTACTTACACTCAAGTACTTCAGGCCGCTTTGCTCGCTGAAATTGATCTGGCCGATTCAAGGAAGGTTTTGAACCAAAGGAACTGAAGCACCAACTCTGGAGGATCTGTAAAAAGCAACCAACTGTTTGTCCTTAGGAAGCCGTATCCACAAACTAACTAGAAAGAATAACAAGGAGGACAACAAATGGACCCGATAGTCTGTTTCAATTGCAATGAATTCAGGCATAAAAAGTTTGAATACCCGCTACCAAGGGGAAGAAGCTACAATATTCGTCAACGAAAGCGAGACGACGAATATCAAGAAAATCAACGTCAACAAGAAGTAGGTGGCTTGGGAAGGAGGACGCAGCTTGACCAACAAGGGAATCAATGGAGAAGATGAAATAAGAGAGTCAACCCAAAGACGAGAGGGCACCATGTTAATAAATCATCCTTAACCTTCCATATGATGAAGTATGGGGTGAAATTTTGGGGACGAAATTTGTTTAAGGGGGGTAGTTTGTAACGACCCGGTGCAGACCCTAATTGTAACAATCCGGTTCATAACGATCCGTGTAAAAACCCAACCCAAAACCTAGTATTAGTGACGGATAGTCCACGTGGCCATAGAATACGGAAGAGGTTCAAAACACTAACTCGGACCGAAAACCCTAAGTTCGGCCTGCAAAACCCTAAAAAGGTCCAAAACTCAGGCAACAAATTCTTAACACTTGGAGAATCTTCTGACATTCTAAATAAAGTAAATATCATGAAATAATGAATTAAAAATAAAAAATCCTCATAAATAGGGTAATATGACCATTTTGCCCATAGTACAGCAAAAAGCCTTAAAAACTCAAATTTTACCATATGGATACTCTAAATCGAGGATATAAGTATAATTAAGTGGTAAAAGAAAAAAATAACATCAAAAAAGCTAAAAATACCCCTTAGTGGCCGACCACCTTGAGAAGTGTGCCAAAAAGTGACTTTTTGCTTTCTTTTTAGCTTAAAATGATGAGAAATGTATTAAATTAAATATTATGATGATCCAATACTTATTGAATAAGTAATATACATAATAATATAGTGTTATAGGTCAACAAAAGTAGACAAATTAATATTAAAGTTCATACACAACAAAATAAGTCAAAAAGTCATATATCGTCAAAATAGCTTAATTTGACTTAAAAGACTACATTTATTTAATCAATTGCTATGAAAACTATGATAATACATGAAAATATTATATTTCTCTTAAACATATTAAAATAATAAGTCTTAGTAGGAAAATACACCAAAAAAATACATCAAATTAACTTTTAATGCATTTTCTTGCACAATAGGGGCACGAAAACCGAGATAAACCCCTTAATTGATGGGGGATCAGATTTTGTCCCCCCAAACTGAACCCTAGCTACTTCTAGATTGCCCAAATCTGAATTCTAACCTCCAAGAATCAAATTAACTCAAATCAAATTCAAATCACATTAATTGAAATGAAGAAAAATGGAGCCATTTGTGTATTTTTTGTATCCCATGTGTTCCCTATCCTTCTCCTATATAAACTAAGCCAAACACCACTCTATCCACTTCAAAATCTCGTGCAAGAGGGTGAGGGACCAGACCTTCAATTGTTCTTAAAGTATTCTATGAGTTTGAGGAAGAAGAAAGAAGAAAAAGGAAGAAACTGAGGAAGTTTTCGAAAGTTTAGTCCAAATCAATTCTCCACCATTCTTTGATCTATCAAAATAAATAAGTAAAACCTCTAAACCTTGTATCTAAAATCCCTCCAAATATCCCTCAACCCATCCCTTTGAACACTCTAAAAATCAATAATTGAAATCAAACCGAGAAGGCGTCGTAGTTGGAATTTAGGGGCAGTTATGTTTGTCAATGTTGTGAGATGTTGTTGTATGTTATTATCTTTGAGTTTGATGAGATATAAGCTTGCTGGATCCTTGATATTAAAGTCTAAAACACAAGCAAGCAGATAAATGGAACAAAAACTTGAAATGACATAAGTAGAGTACTTGAACCCTAAGAGACTTAATTTTTAAGGACTTTAATGTTTCTGCCCTGAGATTTGAAACACCATAACTCAATGTAGAAAATTGATCAAAACATGATTTGTATGTCCAGAGTTATATTATTATTGTTTGCTTTCATCCAAAGTTGGTTTCAACTCATTTGCATAACCAGAACTCAAGATATTGCAATTTTACCAAAGTGTGTCATTTTCCGACCAATCAACACTACCGACTTGGAAACCCTAGTTTAGAATGAGATCCGAACATTGGTCAAAACATGAAAGTTGTAGATGAAATGCATATATATCTACCCACCAAAAATAAGAAGAAAATGTTGAGATTTGATAGGATAAAATCCCTTTTAAAGTTTCTATTGAATTTCAGCCTCTGAGGAACATTCTATCACATATTTTTTATATATCCCAAAACACCTATGTTTAGTGACCTATTCCATAATTGATCTACATGAACATTGTAGAAAAAATGTTGAGTTATTTGCTCCCCAAAAATCAGACCTTAAAGCCTTGGGATGATATCCCAAAATCATTTTAAATCCTCTGTCCAAAACCAGCTCTGCTGAGTTTAGCGGCTGACAGAACCTACCTTTTAAAATGGCCAAAAAGGTCTAACTTGTTTCAAATAACTATCCTTAGATCTAAACACAAAACTTGTAGGGGACATGTTAAACTAGGACATAATAAAAAATGGGCTCATTTGGACTTCATTTGATACCCCAAAACTAAGAGCAACAGAAGCATGTTTTTGGTAAAACCTTGAAGTGCTGAACCATTTGTTCTAAGTATGAAATGCTCACCCATTTTCCTTAGAATTTGGCCTTAGTGTTAAACATGAGAGTTGTAGAAAATATATTTATCTAAATGGTGTGAAAAAATCATTACTTGATTCTAAGTCTAGATACCTCAAAACCTTGTCGGTCATTTTAATTTATTATTTGATTTTTGGCCTTAAAAGTTACTAAGTGTATGTGTGAGTACTTTGTTGTGAGACCCGAGTTTCTATATGATTATTTATTTGAATTAGTTGATTAGTGTTTTAAGTGAATGTGTGATGAATTAGAACTCATGCTATCATGTTTGAATCATATCTTGATAATCATAGCTTATGCTTCACATACTTGTACATTTTGCCTTGGGCGTTGTACCATGAATCTTGCCATGCTAGTTGATGCCATGCTATAGATAGTTGTATTTGAGATTCATACCATACATCATTGACATTGTCACTTGCATCCTGGCCTATTGGAGTCCATCTGTGCAAATCGTTGTTGGGATGGGCTGTGTTGAGATTGTCGTTCTTACTTCTCAGTCTAGGTCATCCCTAGTTGCCATTTTTCAAAAATATTTTGGTTTATACACTGAGTGGGCGTGTCCTCGGTGTTACGCACTGAGTGGGCGTGTCCTCAGTGTTACAAAATTGGTTTTTATACCCTGGGCGTGTCGCCGATGTTTAAAATGGTCTTACGAATACTGTTAGGCACCATGGGTTCGTCTCTAGCACTTTGGTTTTGATGTCTCCTTGATTTTGTTGTTCCTCGGGTTATAACACGGGCAAATAGGGTAATTCGAAAAGAGCTCAATTATGGCGGACCTAAATCCCATTGTCACGATATTTTGAAGTGTAATTCGGAGAGAGCCTAATTCGGCGGACCTAATTCCATTGTGGTGATAACTCGGAGAGAGCTCAACTATGGAGGACCTAAATCCCATTGTCATGATGTTTTAAAGGGTAATTCAGAGATAGCCTAATTCGGTGGACCTAATCCCACTACGGTGGTAATTCGGAGAAGCGCCCAATTATGGTGGATCTAAACCCCATTGCCGCGACATTTTGAAGGGTATTCTCGGAGAGAGCCTAATTTGGTGGACCTAATCCCACTACGGTGGTAATTTCGGAGAGAGCCCAATGATGGCGGTCCTAAACCCCTCATCTTGGTACTTTGTGTAATGTGAAAGTCTACTCTGGTGATTCTCGGTGTGGAATTCCTGTTATTATCTAGGTGCATTTTGGGTTGGGCATCTGCACTTCATACACGCATGTTTATTTATTTACCTGCTACCCTGTTATAAATTTATCTATCTCCTTGACAATAAACAGTACTGGGTGTTGTAGAGTATGTGTTGTGGCGAATTTTATGCCATGAGATTAGTTAAAAGGTTGGAGTGTTTTACTTCTGGGCCTTGGCTCATGGCATTCGTGCCACAGGTGAGGAAGAGTTCCTGAAAAAAGTCATCCCCGAGGGAGAAGAAGAACTGGAAGAACAAGGTGAATATCAAGAGCACATAGACCCAGCTGAGGCATTCTGAGGAATCAAGATCTCTACTTTTGTTCTTATATTCAGTTTATCCCGTGCTTAGCAAAATTTTTGAATTTTCTCGATAAAACTGTAATAATTATGTAATTATGGATGGTTTAGAACTCGTTTATAATGTATTATTTATCGTACGTAAATATGAATGTATGGCTAGTTTGTCCCAGTGTTTATATTTATGTTTGTCCTGACGTGCCCGGAGGACAGGGCGTCACCTCAGATACTGCTATGAGGTTTGCTTAATTATGGAAACCACTGATACGTGTCTGTGTTCCACTACAAATCTTACTCATAATTACTCCCCAAGTCCCTACTATAGCCTTATAAATATGCGTGTAGGCTGAACTAGTTTCATAACTTATCTTTAAGACTAAAGCTGTCCAGGTTCTGCTGGTACGAGTTCTCAGAGGATTATAGCCCACACTATATCTGGGAATCGCATAAGGGAATATAATAGAAGATATGACAGGAGCTTCAACTTGGATTCAAATTGTAGTTGAAGATTCGATAGGTAAAAGGGTATTCTTTTAAATTAACTTCGAATGCACGGGTTTTATTTTGATCGTTCGTCATCAAAAGTTTTTATTTGGAGCCCATTTTGACGTTTTCCTGTTCATTTAATTTTTTTCAAATAATCATTTAAAAAACACGCAAAAACAAAAATCTTAGCAGTTTTGCCTTCAACAAACACAAATAAGAATAGGCATGCAGGCCTCTATATACAGTAAAGAGAAAAAGCAAGTAACAGTAGCTGGGATGACTCTTCAAAAGCTTACCCGGTCTCCTCTACCTCCTTCTCTGAGCTATCAATCATTTGTGTAACTCTGGAAGTCTGAGCTTGGGATGAAGAAGCAGCAAAAGAAAAAGTAGAAGTTCGCGCAGAAGGTGCAGTTGGGGCAGCAGGTGATGTGCAATCGCCGTGAGTCCTTGGTCCTCTGCCACGCCCACACTAAAAGAAGGAAAAGGGCCACATCAGCTAAGGCAGACAAGTACAAGCAAAAAGGAAAAAGTGAAAAAATGAAAATATAGGCTAGTATGGGGTAAGAACCATAGTAGGGCTACCCTGAGGAGCAGGAGGCTCTATGCCCTAGGCTCGAAAAGCAGCGTCCCAACAACGAACTAATACCCTCAACCCAGAGATTAGGAGAAGGCATTGATCGCACCACTCTTAGGGAATCTGTCAAGATCAGAATTAGTACGTGTATGAGAGTTAGTACAGTTAGATGTCAGAACTCATCATCAATCAAGAGAATTATTGCAGTCAGATATAAGAGGTGGTATGAAAAATAGAAGGAAGGATGTTATACCTGCTGAGCACGGGGGGGAAACAGAAACTCCGGGACCGCTGGCTCAAGAATCTAGATAGGGTGACGGTTCCTATCTACGAAGGTGTCCACTGTCCATGGAAGCTCAGGGTGAACATGGCCAGGGGAGCGGGAAAAGGACCCTGCACGGCAGCACAAGCACCCATGGCAGGCATAAGCCTCTCTCAGGCAAAGACCGTGTAGCTGCGATCCTCACCCTTGATCAGCGTGGCAGCATCAAGGCCCACTAGGGCTCGAATAATCTCAATTGTGCGAAGGGTGTTGATCTAACGCATCCCCATAAGAGGTGTCCTCGGGATGCAAAAGTGGTCATACCCCAGGGGCTGTCGAACAACGCGCTCGCTAAGGTGCCACTGTTTGTAGAATGGCCCCCAAGCAAGATGCGAGTTTGGGTAACCTCGCGGCTCCGCATTAGATCAGCTCCAACTCGCTCCTCCATACCAATCCATACGTCCCAACATACCTAAAAATCAAAGAAGCATGATAATAAACAGTATATGAATAAGGAATGAAAAGAACAACTAAGCAAGAGCAGTAAATGCTTTACCCGGTCAAGAGTGAGACTGTCCAAGAAAAGGTGATCGTCATCTAGGTCCTTCCCACCAGGCTTTGTACCTCGATGACGTCTGGCCCATCGAAGTGCCAGGGGGATCATGAGGGGGTCGTCGCAAGAGTTCACTAGCTGGCGCATGCCCAGGAACTCATTGGCCCAGAGCTATAGAAAATCAAGAAAAGCATTAGTACAGTTAAAACAGATATACAGATATGGAAATGGGAGAGAAAAGCATAGAAAGTAGAGAATGCAGATATACCTCCCAAATATCCTAGTATCCACCAACGCTCATATCAGAGGTCGTGGTGGCCACACTTATGTACCCGTACAAGGTGGCTAATGCGACTCCTCCCCGGTCATAAGAGTTGATTTGGTCCACCACCACCATGGCAGCGAGATAGTGGAGGTGTATCATGTTCTCTAAGTTCGGGAATTAGGCTATCCTGAACATATAGAGAAGGAATGCATGTGCCACCCATTTGAAGTGCTGGACCTCCAAGTAGACGAAGTGATGGAATGTCTTCTTCAACTACGTGTATCGGATGCTCACCTTGTCAATGGAAGGAAGCACATTGTGGCGTCCCGTCCTCCGGGCACGTCGGGACATACATAAATGTAAATAATAGAATATTTTAGCCATTCATTCATATTTACATACCTTAATTATTACATAATAAAGGAGTTTGAACTGTTCAAAAGTACATAACGATTACAGTTTCACTAAGGGTATTCAAATCACACTTAGCAACTTTAAGGCCAAATTTGAGTATTAAATTTCAAAGGTCGACAAGATTTTGGGGCATCTAGATTTCGAATCAAGTTATGATTTTTAAACCCTATTTAGATAAAAATATTTTTTACAACTCTTATGTGCAATACTAAGACCAAAACTTAAGGCAAATGGGTGAATAAAACATTCTAAGCGAAAACTGTTCTGCACTTTTCTCAAAATTTTATCAAAAATACGCCTCTGTTGGTCTCGATTTTGGGGCATCAAATCAAGTCTAAATGAGCCCATTTTTGGAAAAGTTCTAGTTAAACATGTCCTCTACAAGTCTTATGAAGGGTGTTAGGGGTGGTTATTTGAACCAAGTTGAAGATATAAGCCATTTTGTAAAATAGGTTCTGTTAGCAACCAAACCCTCAGCAGAACCGGTCTTCGATAGAGAGTTTGAAATAGTTTTGAGGGACTTTCCTGAGGTATCTAGGTCTAATTTCTAGATAAAAATTAGTTCAATGTGTTACCTACAATATTCATGTAGACCACTATTGGAGTCGGCCACCAAAAATAAGGGTTTTGGGCTATACAAAAATATGTGACAGAAGTGTCCTTTAATGGCTGAACCACAACAATGAGTTTCAAAGGGGTTTTGATCTAACAAACCTAAATATTATGGGCTCAATTGTAATGGGTAGTTATATATACATGTTATCTACAACTTTTATATTTTGGCCAAAGCTCGGATCTCGTTGTAAACTAGGGTTTTTAGGCTGGTATTGTTGACTGGTCTAAAAACGACACACTTTGATAGAATTGCAATATCTCGTGTTCTACAAACTCAAATGAGTTGAAACCAATTTGGGATGAAAGATAACACAAGAATATAAATCTGGACATAGAGAACATTCTTAGATCAATTTTCTACGTTGATTTATGGAGTTTCAAAGATCAGGGCATAAACATTAAGGAACTCAAAAATCAAGTCCTTATATATTCAAGTTTCCTACTTATGATATGTCAAGGTTTTGTTCCATTTCTTTGCATGCTTGTGTTTTAAACATGAATACCAAGATTCCAAAATACTTTTAAGTAAAAAAAACTAAAAAATAACAATACATAACCATATCTCACATAATTCAAAAACATAATAGCCCCTAGTTTGTTACTATGACCCTTTTCGGTTAGTTTTCGGTTCTCAATTTTTGAAGTGTTTAAAGAGATGAGTTGAGGGATATTTTGGGTGATATTGGACATAAGGTTTAGAGGTTTGATGTACTTGTTTGAGGGCTTTAAGGATGGTGAATGACTAGTAGGACATAGCTTTTTGAACTATGGTCTCCAAAGACCCTTTTCTTGGTATCCTTCTTCTTTTTCTTTTTCTTTTTCTTTCTTCTCTTAACTCACCCTAACTCTTCAAGAACACTTTGATTCTGGTTTCCTCCCTCTCTTGGCTGAATATTATGGAGGGGAAAGAGGGAGTTTGCCTTAGTTTATATAGGAAAAAGCCCAGGAAATAAAATGATTTCTTTTAAGTCCTTTTTCCTTCTCTTCACATGGGTGACAAGACTTGGACCAACTTTTGAGAGATATATATCAGATTTGGTGGTAGGAAATTTGGCTGGGGGTGTTTGGAAGTCAATAAGGCTAAATTTTGCATTAATTAGGGTTTTATTCTAGGTTTGCGTGCCCTTTTGTGCAAGAAAATACTTTAAAAATTAATTTGATGTATCTTTTTGTGTCATTTCCTACTAAAACTTATTATTTTAGTAATTTTATGATAATTTGGGTATTTTCAAGAATTATCATAATTTTAATAACAATTGACTAGATGTAATCTTTTAAGTCAAATTAAGCTAATTTGACAAAATATGGCTTTTTGACTTATTTTAGTGTGTATGAACTTCAATAATGATTTTTTTTCTTAGCCTATAATACCATATTATTATTTATATTACTTTTTCAACAAGTTTTAGATTATCATAATGCTTGATTTAACACTTTTTCTTATCTTTTTAAGTTATAAAAAGCAAACAACTATTTTTTGGCACAATTCCCAAGGAAAACCGGCCACTAAGGGGTATTTGTGTCTTTTTTTATGTAATTTTTTCTTCTGCTACTTAATTGTACTTAAATATTTGATTTAGGGTGTTCATGTGCCAAATTTTGGATTTTTAAGACTTTTTATTATACTAGGGGTAAAATTGTCATTTTACTCTAATTATGAGAATTTTTTATTTTTAATTTATTATTTCATGATAATTACTTAATTTATAAAGTTGGAAGGTCCTCTGGTTTTTAAGGTTTTTTTGCTTTAGTTTTAAACCTTTTTAGGGTTTTTAGATCGAATTTAGGATTTTGGAGTCGAGTTAAAGTTTCGAACCTCTTCCGTGCTCCTTGGCCTCGTGAGCTATCCATTACTAATACTAGGGTTCAAGCAGGATTTTACATTCTATTCCCCTAAAAATAAATTCCGTATTGTACCTCAATTTGTGAACAACTGGGGATGACTTGCCATCATTGCTTCTTCTCGTTCCCAAGTTAACTCTTTAATTCCGTTGTGACTCTAAAGTATTCGAACGAGCGAGATGGTCTTTTCTCTAAGAACCTTATCATGTTGATCGATTATCCTTACGGGTTATTCTTCAAATGCAACATCTTCATCAACATTAAGCTCCTTCCAATCCTGAATGTGGGTAGAATCAGGTTTTTACTTTCTCCGTATTGACACATGAAGAACATTATGAACACTGGCGAGTTGCGGTGGTAGAACTAAACGCTATTCTACTTCTCCAACCTTGGCCAAAATCTCAAATGGCCCGATGTACCTTGGAGCTAGATTTTCTTTCTGGCCGAAACATATAACCCCTCGTCATGGTTAGATCTTCAAAAATACATGATCTCCTACTTCAAACTGTAGCGGTCTTTATCGCTGGTCAGCGTAGATCTTTTTTCTTCTTTGAGTGGTGACTATTCGTTGTTGAATCAGTCAGATCTTCTCGGTAGTCTCTTATATAAGATCAGGTCCAAGAAGTACATTTTCTCCTGCTTCAGTCCAATAAATTGACGAACGACACGGTCTTCTGTAGAGAGGTTCATATGGCGGCATTCCAGTACTAGACTGATAGTTGTTGTTGTAAGCGAACTCGACCAATGGTAGCTGTCTTTCTCAATGTCCCTTGAAGTCCATGACGTAAGCTTACGCATGTCTTCTAGCCTTTGAATTGTGCCTTCAGATTGTCCATTAGTCTACGGGTGAAAAGCTGTGCTGAAACAAAGCTTCGTTCCTAAAGTAGCTTGTAAACTTAGCAAGAATCGTGAGGTGAAGCGTGGATCTTGATCTGATATGATAGATAACAGAATTCTGTGAAGATGAATGATTTCCCAAATGTATTTCTAACTCAGGGTTTCTAATTTTTTGGATGTTTGAACTGGTAGGAAATGTGCAGATTTTGTGAGATGATCCACAAATACCCAGATAGAGTCGTATCCTACTGGTGACCTCTGTAGTCCAAAGACAAAGTCCATGAAGATGTGGTCCCACTTCCATTAAGGTATCTCTAGGGGTTGAAGGGTTCTTCCCGGTCTTTTGTGCTTGGCCTTCACTTGCTGACATGTAAAGCATTTGCCTATGAAGCTTGCTATATCCTTCTTCATGCCATTCCACCAATCGTGCCTCTTCAAATCTTGATACATATTTATTCCTCCAGGGTGGACAGCAAAGAGTGACTGATGATGCTCCTTCAAGATGTCTCTCCTTAGATCCTCGACATTTAGTACGAAAAGCCTTCCAAGGTATGCCAGCTGCCTGTGTTTGTTGACTACCCAACCTAATTTTGACTCCTCTACGATTAGATACCTTCGAATAAATTCGGACTCCTGGTCATACTTTTGGGCTTCCACGATTTGCTGATAAAAATTTTTCATTGCCACAATTAAACAAAAATAGTTCCAATCTCCCAATTCTGATGGTTGGAGTCGATACTCACTGAGCGTTCATACCATGTTCCATTCCCTTGCTGCTATACCAACCATTGTACTGCTTGTCTTCCGGCTAAGGGCGTCAGGCATCACATTCGCTTTACTTGGGTGATAGGTTAAAGTGAACTGATAGTCCTCTAGTTATTCTATCCACCGGTGTTATCTCATGTTAAGGTCCTTCTGGGTGAACAGGTACTTCAAACTTTGTGGTCAGAGAAGAGCTCGAACTGTTCTCCATAAAGGAAGTGCCTCCATAACTTTAGTGCGAACACCACAGCTGCAAGCTCTAGGTTGTGGTGGGATAGTTCTACTCGTGAGGTTTCAACTATCTTGACCCATAGGCTACTACCTTACTGTTCTACATTAGCATGCATCCTAAGCCTTCCTTATACGCATCGCAATACACTGTATATCTAACCTCTTGTTCAGGTATGATCATGATAGGAGCGCTAGTTAACCTTTTTTAAGCTCTTGAAAAGTCATCTCACATTTATCGTTCCATTCAAACTGCACTCCCTTATGTGTCAATCTTGTTATTAGTCGCGCCAGTTTTGAGAAATCTTAGATAAACCTTCGATAATATCCGGCTAATCCTTTAAAACTACGAATTTTGCAGATGTTCTGGGATGGCTTCCAATCTAAAATAGCTTCCACTTTGGTTGGATCCACACCTATCCCTTCTTTGGAAACCACATGTCCTAAAATTTTCACTTCATGTAACCAAAATTTGTACTTTCTTGCCTTAACATAGAGTTGTGAATCCCTTAGCTTCTACAAAATAATTCTTAAATGCTGCTCAAATTCTTCCTCAGTTCTTGAATACACCAAGATCTCATCTATAAAAATCACAATTAACTGGTCAAGATAAGGCTGAAAAAGTTTATTCATCAAACTCATAAAAACTCCCAAGGCACTTGTCAACCCAAAAGGCTTCACCACAAACTTGTAATGTCCATATCGCGTTCTAAAGGCCGTCGTTGGGATATCTTTCTTCTTAACCCGAAGTTGGTGATAGCTTGAGCATAGATTGATCTTTGAGAAGCTAGCTAACCCTTGCAGCTGGTCGAAGAGATCATCTATGCGGGGTAAAGGGTATCGATTCTTGATCGTTACTTTATTCAACTGGCGGTAGTCGATGTAAAGACGTAAGTTTTCATCCTTCTTCTTGGCAAATAACGCTGGTGCTCCCCACGGCGATGTACTTAGGCAGATAAAATCTTTACTTAGCAACTCTTGAAGTTGGTCTTTTAACTCTTTTAACTCAACAGGAGCCATTCGGTGTGTTGTGATTGAAATCAGTGCAGTTTCAGATTGGAGCTCTATCGAAAACTCGATCTCATGGTGTGGGGGTAATCCCGGGTAGTTCTTCTAGGAATACATATTTATACTCACACACGACTCGTGGTAACTCAGGGGTTGCTGAGATGTTTATACTAGCAAGCAGACATGTTAATCTTCCTACGAAGTTATTCAAGTTTCATCTCTTAGCAGTACTTGGGGTTAAGGTTTCACGTCATTCTCCTTGAATTCCCACGGTAGTGCCATCTTCTGCTTGTGCCCATATCTTCTTCTATCTGTAATCCATGATAGTGCAATGTCCAGAGAGCCAATCCATTCCAAGAATCACATCGTACCCGTTAAAGTCCATGACTCGCAAGTCGTATGTCATAAGTGTATCAATTACTCGCAACGTGCATGCTCTATAAATGGAGTCTACTCATGCTAGACTTACTAAGGGTGTGACAACACTTAGGGTTTGGTCTTAAAGCCTCAAGTTCCAAGAACAAAGACTTCATGCAGGATAAAGATGTAAAGGAATGGGATGCTTCAGAATCAAATAACACTTTCACTATGGTATTAAATAATATGAACATACCTTGTATAACCTGAGTGTCTTCCACCTCCTCCTCTTCCTGCAGGGTAAAAACACGTCCTCCCATTGGCCGATTCCCATTGTTATTCCTGGCATTTTCGTTCCTTATTCCATTGCTTGAACCTCCTTGGGGTTTCTGATTTTCGTAAAGCGACAACCTTCCCTTTCCATTATGCGGGTTAGCTGCTGGCCTAGCAACTTGAATAGGCTGCGGGTATCTTGGCAGTAGATTCTGGGGTTGCCTCCATTGTTGGGGTTGGTTGTTCTAATTCCTCTATTTTAGTCGCAAGCAGTCCGTCCTCTTGTATCCCAGTTGCTGACATTCAAAGAAGATTACAGGTGTCATAGTGGTAGCCCTTGATTGCCCCTGTCTATTCTCCTGGTAGTATGGCCTCTTAGAGACAAACAATCGGTTTCTCCTTATAGGTCTTCCAGAGCTGATGCATCCCTTCTTTTGGTTCCAAATCTTCCTTGAATTGGCCAGATCAATTTCGATGAGTAAGGCAACCTGAACTACTTGAGTGTAGGTGGGGAGCTGCATGTACATAACTCTCGCCCGAATAGATGGCTCACGGCCCCATTCAACCTTCTGTGCCTTAAACTCCTCATCCGGTATAATGGTTACGGCAAAACGACTTAATTCCTCAAAGCCATTCACGTACTGAATTACTGTCATTGAGCCTTATTTAAGATCCAAGAACTCATGAACTTATCCTTGACGAAAGGGGGCTGGAAAATACTTTTCTAAAAACAAGCCCTCGAATTGGTCCCAAGTTAGAGCTGCTACGTCCTGTGTGTTGTTGATCAAGAACCAACAATGATCCGCTTCCCCTTCCAGTAGGTGTGCCGCTAAGGTTACTCAGTCTGCTTTGTCTTGGACTCTCATAGAGTTAAATAACTTCTTAACTACCCTCAAGCCATTCTTCTACTTTCCTTGGTTCTTCTTCTCTAAACGTCAGGGCTTACTGTCTGCCCATCTCAAACAAGAACCACGCTCGATCACGTACGAGGGGACGATTGATGCTAGCGGCTAGTTCTCGCAAAACTTGGGCTTGTCCTAATACTTCATTGCCTACAAGTCCGTCA
Organism: Heliamphora exappendiculata; assembly: GCA_034768845.1. Taxonomy (NCBI): domain Eukaryota; kingdom Viridiplantae; phylum Streptophyta; class Magnoliopsida; order Ericales; family Sarraceniaceae; genus Heliamphora; species Heliamphora exappendiculata. The sequence continues at coordinate 3,086 of JAOTRH010026834.1, read as the reverse complement.
GCTTGTCGGTGGTTCGGTCGTCTACCAGCCATCCTAAAAATAAAAATAGTGTTATGGTTTTGAGGATTGTTTCAGCTCTTGATTATTTTTTGTGCTTTGGGATCTTTTGGAGTTAATTCAAGATTGCAAAATTATTTATAGAAATTTTTAACTGTAACATTTTCATTTCATTCCAACTCATAACTGGTAGTAGATTTTCAAGAGGTTCACAGAATATGCATACAACACTTAAACAAAAAAGAGAAATACAACACCTACACACTAAGGTCTAAGAAAAAAGATGCGGGTAAAAATGTCGGACAATCGCCTCACGTTCTCACATTGCTTCGTATATTTATAGCTATGCCACAGCACCTCGACATGCCAAGTGTTGGTTGGTCCCATCCGCATCTTGTTGGTTATTACTGTTAGAATCTCCTGGTATATCTCTGAGTTGTCGAAATTAATGGTTGGGTCAAGTGGATCGATGATTCCTCTCTCATCCTTTGGTTTCCGGAGCTGCATCCACTTCGCAGTCAGCATGTTCTTGAGTCGAGCCCTAAATCGCAGGGAAAAATCTAAACAATAGGGTGTCCTACTATACTTCTTAAGTACACATATAGACCCTATGAAATGAGGGAAAGTCTCTGGTTTCCTCGACGGGTACTTCTTCTGAGTCTTCCTTTGGATCAGAATCCTCTGGGTCATGTGCCTGCCATGGTTCTCTTGCTGGCTCGGCATTGGATGCCATCCTAATAGGAAAAGAAACTTAAGGTAAGAATTTTAAATTATTGAAATTATAAGTAATAAGTTAATAATATAAACACTCTATAGAGCTTCTATGGTACAGAACTCATAGTCTCCCATAACCCAAGAACTGAAGGTTCACTAAACCTAGGCTCTGATACCAACTGTAACGCCCCATCCTCCGGACACTTCGAGACATACATAAATATAAATAAAGGGATATTTTAGCCATTTATTCATATTTACATACCTTAATTATTACATCATAAAGGAGTTTAAACTGTTCAAAAGTACATAACGATTACAATTTCACCAAGGGTATTCAAATCACACTTAACAACTTTAAGGCCAAATTCGAGTATTAAATTTAAAGGTTCGACAAAGTTTTGGAGCATCTAGACTTGGAATCAAGTTATGATTTTTAAACACCATTTAGATAAAAATATTTTCTACAACTCTTATATTTAACACTAAGGCCAAAACTTAAGGCAAATGGGTGAATAAAACATTATAAGCGAAAACGGTTCAGCATTTTGCTCAAAATTTTACCAAAAACACACCTCTGCTGGTCTCAAGTTTGGGACAACAAATCAAGTCAAAATGAGTCCAGTTTTGGATATGTTCTAGTTAAACATATCCCCTACAAGTCTTATGAACAGTGTTAGGGGTGGTTGTTTCAAACAATTTGAAGATATAAGCCATTTTGTAAAATAGGTTCTGTCAGCCGCCAAACTCTCAACAAAACCCATCTTGGACAGAGAGTTTGAAATGGGTTTGACGGACTTTTTCAAGGTATCTAGGTTTAATATTTGGACAGTATATAGTTCAATATATTATCTACAATATTCATGTATACCAATTTTGGAGTAGGTCACTAACAATAGTGGTTTTTGACTATACAAAAATATGTGACAGAAGTATTCTTTAATGACTGAACCACAACAGAGAGTTTCAAAGGGTTTTTGACCTGTCAAACCTTAATATTTTGGGCCCTTTGTTGGTGGGTAGTTAGATATACATGTTATATACAACTTTTATGTTTTGGATAAAACTCGGATTGTGTTGTAAACTAGGGTTTTTAGGTTGGTTTTGTTGACTGGTCTGAAAAAAATACACTTTGGTAGAATTACAATATCTCGAGTTCTACTCACTAAAATGAGTTGAAACCAACTTGGGATGCAAGATAACACAAAATATAAATTTGAACATAAATAAAAAACTTAGAACAATTTTCAACATTGAGTTATGGAGTTCCAAAGATCAGGACAGAAACATTAAGGTATTGAAAATTGTGGTCCTTATATGTTCAAGTCTCCAACTTAAGATATGTCAAGGTTTTGACCCATTTCATTGCATGCTTGTGTTTTTTACATGAATATCAAGATTCTAGAACACTTTTAAGTCATCAAACACAAAAATAACAACATACAATACATCTCACATCATTCAAAAATATAACATCCCCTAGTTTGTTACTACGACGCATTTTCGGTTTGTTTTCGATTCTCAATTTTTAAAGTGTTTAAAGAGATGAGTCGAGAGATATTTAGGTTGATATTAGACATAAGATTTAGAGGTTTTACTTACTTATTTGAGGACTTAAAGAATGGTAAATGACTAGTAGGACTTAGCTTTTTGAACTATAGTCTCCAAAGACCCTTTTTTTGGAACCCTTCTTCTTTTTCTTTTTCTTTCTTCTCTCAACTCACCCAAACTCTTCAAGAACAATTTCAATCTGGTTTCCTCCCTCTCTTGGCCAAATATTATGGAGGGAAAAGAGGGTGTTTGGCTTAGTTTATATAAGAAAACGTTTAGGGAACAAAATGATTTCTTTTAAGTCCTTTTTCTTTCTCTTCACATGGGGACAAGACTTGGACCAACTTTTGTGAGATAGATATCAGATTTGGTGGTAGGGAATTTGGCTGGGGGTGATTGGAAGTCAGTAAGGCTGAATTTTGCATTAATTAGGGGCTTATTCTATGTTTGCTTGCTCTTTTGTGCAAAAAAATGCCTTAAAAATTAATTTGATGTGTCTTTTTGGTGTCTTTTTCTATTAAAACTTAATATTTTAGTAAGCTTATGATAATTTTAGTATTATCATAATTTTTATAGCAATTGACTAAATAAATGTAGCATTTTAAGTCAAATTAAGCTAGTTTGACAAAATATGACTTTTTGACTTATTTTAGTGGCTTTTTATCAAAAGTCATCTTCAAAACGTGGTCCCTGCCTTGCGAGCCCCTCAGCTATGATTGGTAAATAGGTGTACCCTCAGCTATGATTGTGTTCATGAGAGCCCTCATGGTCACCTGCCTTGCTGCCCAACCCTGATCACCAAATATTTCTGTAAGGTTCAACAT
>JAOTRH010026823.1:0-11666 GCA_034768845.1 Heliamphora exappendiculata | reverse complement strand
GCCAACGGCACCACCACCGAACCCCTCTCCCTTCCTTTCACTTGTCATCTTCATCATCTTCCTCTATCTCTCCAAACAAACCTTCATTAACACCCACACCAAGCTTTCTCTCTTTAGCTTTTGGAGGCTTTACACTTAGATTCGATTTTGGACCGAAGGAGGAAGTTTGTTCTACTCATCAAGGGCTTCAACTACGACCGAGTTGATTTTGATTTCGTTAAGTTTAGGTCCTCTTGCGAATATTCGAGTTTTGATTTTTGACAAATCAAGGTAAGATTCTTTTTCCAATGTGTTTCTTTGTGATATTTATGCAATTAATTTCATTTTATCTCATACATTTATTGTGTAAAACATGTGGGTTTGAAACTTTAGTTTGGTGATGCATGATTTAAGTAGGTCTAACTTGATTTCGTTGGAAGATGTTGGTTATGGAAGCATAAAAAGGGTTTAATTTGTATTTATAACCATGAAATCAATGGATTGACGTTAATTGGAATTAAGGGACTAAAAGATGAGATTAACTACAGGTTTGGTGTTGGTTTAACATCTTAGTGGTGTGATTTGTGTTAATATTGGGTATATTGCAAATAAATTGGGTTCTTAATAAAAATTCTTGTTGAGTTAGAAAATTTGGGAGAATTTTTATCGAAATGAATTTATGTACCAAATTATGAAAATTTGAGTTAATGAGATAAAATTTGATTAATTGAAATGTTTACCATATAGTGAATACATGTATGATTAAGTGTAAATCATTTGAAATGGTTGAGAAATCAATATTATTGAGCAATTATGTTGTAAATATTGAGGTAGATTTTAAATTAATGTGGGCTTAACGAGCTCTTCGGTGAAAGACCGAAAACTTGCGCAACAATGGGTGCCCGATTCTCTCAATTTAATATCCAAAAACGTGATGAGGTGCCTTATTCCTTCGAATGTTGTTCCTGAAAATGTATGCAAATGTGTGTGGTAATAGGCGTGAAGTCAATGTGATGTGATTGGATTATATTATCATAAGGTTGATTTAGTTATGACGAAAGGTAATGAAATTTGGGTACCTTTTGGGTTCGAAGGTATGGTTATAGAATTACTAATTTCATAACAAGCATGTTCGTATAGGTTGTTAGAGTCCTATTGAGCTTCGGCTCATGATATTTCTATAACCATTTTTCAAGTACCAATGATAAGTCCATGTTATGAAGAATGATAGCACGTTTTGGATGTTTTGTTTCTCTTTTGGATTGTTTGGAAGGATTGGATTAATGTATATTTTGTGAATTGAAATGTGGGATTGTAAATTCAAGTTGAATGTTGATTAAGTTATGTAATTAGAATCCTTGTTTATGAACTCTTGATTTGATATTGTAATACCTAAAGGTCATGGATTTGTATTTTTGAAAGAAATAAAATGTTATTCAATCCTTGTGGAAGGTTTTGGGATGAATTTGAGGTATCTCTTCATGGTTTTAAAGTTAGTTTTTATGGTATTTTGAACCTTTGAATTCACTCTCTCGAGGAAGGTTTTGATTTAGAATTTAGAAGTGCAAAATAGAAATTTCTAGTTTAGCCTCGGGTAGAGGACAGCTCGAGCGATTTGGGATCTGCTCGAGCGGTCTATTGCTTTAAATTTTGGGATTGCTTTTGGCTAGTTAGCCGCTCGAGCGGTGGCTAGTCCGCTCGAGTGGATTCACCTATGTTGGAACAAAAATTTTGTTTTCTTTAATTAAAGTGTCTTTTCATCTGGGCTCCTTTCGGGTCCCATTTATGAGAAATTGAAGTCTCGGGAGTTTTCATTTTAATAGTTTAACTCTCTTTTGAAGATCATGTTGACTCAAATAATTTTTACGGGACATTTGGGTTTGAAAATTGGGTTCTTATCAAGGCTTTACTTTAGGTTGGACTTTCTTAGTGGGTTGTTATGCGTGGTTTGTGTGCCTTGGGTTTGGGAGCGTGACATTTTTCCCGCTTAGAAAAATTTAGTAAATTTTAAAAACTGTTTAAGTTTTCTTAAAAATAAAAATAATTATCAAATATATTTTTATTTACAATTTATAAAAAATTTAAAAACAAAAATAATAAATAATAAACATAAACGTTATCAAACGAACCCTAAGATAATTGCTATATAAAATGTAATTTCTCCGTGTTAATTTGATGCATGTGGCTTTAGTTGTTATAATTCCTTATTTTAAAAAATATAAACTTTCTCCATTTTTTGTCACCCCTATATTCACTTACCTTTAGCCAATAACCCAGCTCAACCGTACCACAGCCTACTATTTTGATCAGATAAAGTATCAGCATAGTTTATTTTATGATCAGATATGATGATAGTTCCAAAATCTAAGAAAATCTCCCATCATCATTTGCCAGGGTTGTGACAACACATTAATTTTTATTAACCTATTATAATCAATTTTAATTCAATTAAATGTCATTATACACATATACATGCTACAAATTCCTAGAAAAGATATCGCACCCACCTTGGTGTATATATATATATATATATATGTTATTTATTAAAAGATTAAAAGTTAGGATAAATCTATTAAAACCTAGTAAACAAATTCTAATTAAAAAGTTTAATTGACACATCTGTACAAAAAGACTTAGTTAGAATCTTGTTTTGTTACATACATGATTAAATATTATAAAAATATTCATAAATTATAAAAATAGTATATCAATCATAAAATTATTAAATTAATACAATTCCATAAAAAACGTAATTAATTTTATACATTAAATCCTGTTCATGCATGCAAGACCATGCCTATATATTTTCAGCCTCTCCCTCGTGCCTTGGAGAAAAAAAATCACATACAGAGATAGTGAGAGAAAGTGTGAAAAAAAAAAGAAGAAGAGGAGAAGAAGCTAGGAAAGGAATTAAAGCATTAAGCTAAATCCTTTGTCTTCCTATATAGAGATCCAACAAATGCGTGTAAGAAAACTCATTGAATCCTCTTTCTCTACTCACATCTCGGACCATGTTCTTTTTTCTTGATGAACTTGCTAAAGTTTGTATATTATGTATTTAATATAATCCATGCCAAAAGAATGGAAAATTTATGCCATGCAATACGTGTAAAGACTATATTGAGCCACTTTACGTTCAGTTTCAAATTTTTAGATTTTTAGACCTAATTTTGAACAAATTTAGTAAATTCCATAAAAGTCCCCTAATGTCAAATTTTATATCAAGAGTTAGATATTTATGCTAACTTTCATATAAAATTTATTTGGAGTGATTTAGATGAGTAGATTTTGTGATATAAAGATTTTTCCAAAATATTGGAGTTTCTTTCATGATTCTGTTACAGAGGTCAAAACCCTATTTTAAAAACTTGATATTAAAATGGTTTTTTCGTGAAATTTATTTCTAACACAATCTTACATTTGTCTACCAAAAATTTTAATTTTTTTATCACTGTTTGATGTACCAAACCTATTATTAAATTCATTGGATTGAATCTGTCTCACTGGACAGATTCAGTACCACTTTTCTGTGGAGGTTATTTTACCTATTTTCATTGATCAATCAAAAATGTGTTCTTGATGAAAAAATTAGAATACTTTCTAATCTAGATTTTAACCAAAATTCATAATTAATGGAGTTGATTTGGTCCCCTAAACAAATGTTTTTTTCTAACAGATTTTGAATCTAAAATTCTTAGAACTTGTTCTAAAATACAACTTTGACCTATTTTCTTAGGAGAGGCTGTGAGACCCTCTGACACGTTTTTTTTTCAGCATTTTGTTTTGATGCGTGTTTATCGTTTTCGCTTTAGCATGTTTATATGCGTTTTTATACATGATCGGGTTTAGATATGCATGTGCGGTTAGTTCCCGGGACCGTTAGACATTGTGAAGCAGATTTAAAAAAAAAGATATTTTTTTAGCGAGCCTATAAATATCTAACCTTAGATGTTTTAAAAAAAAGACTTCTTTCTCAAGCTTTTGAAAATCCTAAAAGATCTAACTTCTCGGAGGCCTGGGGCTCGATTTTCGACGATCAGATAGCAAATCTCTAGTATCCTCGTGGTGGACTACGCTTTCATCTGTACAGAATTTCATACTGGTGAAGTTCGTTTTTGCACATGGGTTGAGATGTCGAGTTTTTTACTTACCGAGGTAGGATCCTAGACTCTCATGTCTTATAAGTGTGTTACGTGTAATTGTATGTATTTCTACTAGTTAAAAATGCATGAAAAACTAATTTTTATTTCAAAAGTTAGTTTTTGGTTCAAAATCGCTTTTTGTTGATTTCGATTGGATGGAATCGAATTTTAAGTGTTCCTTTCGAGGTTCTGTGGTAGTCGAGGGCTTGAGAACAATCGAGGGTGTTAAAAGGGAGTTTAGAGGCTTTAATTTGGGGTTGAAATGGTGGTTCTCGTAACTTGGATCTGGCTTTCACCGGGGGTCAGTCGACCGACCTAGGTGGTTCAGTCGACTGGATTATCGTTTGGGAGGTTCAGTCGGTCGACTGGACTGGGAAGTCAGTCGACTGGACTGGGAAGTTAGCCGACTGACCTATGTTTTGGGAGAATTTTGCAAAATTTTAATAGCCTTTTTCAGTCGACTGAGTGGGGGTCCAATCGACTGATGTCCTATGTGGGGGCATTTTGTTGTTTTGGTGGTTGCGTTGAGGCTTTTTGGTCGGTTTAATGTATGGGGTTCAATCAATTGGCTCTCCTTTTGTGGCTTTTTGGTTGATAGAATTATGGGGTTCTGTTGACTGGATCCTAAAAGAGGGGTGTGGGTTGTTTCTTGTTGGAGGTTGGTCGTGTTGTGGCCTTGGGGGTCGTGTGGTGGCCTCGGTAGTTGCTCGGGTTTTGTTGCCATCCTTGGGATTGACGTGCATGGTTAGATGCGGGGTGTTGGTGCACGATTGCATGTGTGGTGGTTGGTGCATTGTTGGGTGCGGGACGTGTTGGGTCCGACTTTCTTTTCTAAAAATGGGGTTTTGAGAAAAATCATATAGAGGGAGGTTTAGTGTTGGCCTTCGGGTTAGGTTATGATTTTCTTCGTTGTTGGTTGTCCAGGTGAGAGGACGGGTGTAGACACCCCAATTTGACCCCGCCTAATCTTAGGTGAACATGATGATGAAAACAGGTGAATTAGAGCCTTTGTACGATCCTCGGGAAGTGAACCAAGCTTAGTAGTTGAACCCGAAACCTTCAAACCAATGAGATTTTAACGAACCATCGAAACTTGCTACCCAAGTAAGGCGACTGCCAACTTGTATTGTGGCACCCGCCATAGAACTTTGAGGAAACTCTAGCCAAAAGTGGCGACCGTCACCTTTCATCGTGGCGACCGTCACCTTTCATTGTGGCGACCGCCATAGAACTTTGTGGAACCTTTCAAAAACATGGCGACCGCCATCTTGCATTATGGCGACCGCCAACTCCAAATGAACTGACGTGTCCCAAAACGTGGCAACATCTCATTGGTTGAAGAATTTTATAAATACTGTACCTCAACGTACGTTTTCAGTACGAATTTTGAGTGAGAGAGACTCTGCCAATACATCGAGCGATCCCGAGCCCCGAAGCCGAAGTCCTGCCGAAATATCGAGTTTCGAACCTCCAATACCTACAATTGAAGTCTTAGCTTGGAATCAGCACCTGAGGATTGAAGCACATTCCCCAATTTGAGGATTCCACGATTCAAGTACTTCGTTTGGATCCCCGGTCTTTTTAACTCCAATTCTTTTCTTTTGGGGTGACCGAGTTAAGATTCAATTTCAATTTGCATGTTCTTTCATTTATATAGTTAATTTTGTTTATTTCATATAATTTAATTGTTTTCTTTACTTCTTTAAGTGTTAATTCTTTCGCACCTACATTTTGCACATTGTAATTTTCATTTGTATTCATTAACTGGTGCTAACATATTTTGGTAATTACAATTTAATAATGTTATTAATTGTTGTAATAATACACCTATATTTATGGAAATGTAGTAATTAATACTACATTCACATTTAAGATAAATAGTTATTTTTAATTTCTTTTATCTTTTTAGCATTAGTTTGATTTTCTAGCATTTATTTAGTTGTTCTAATTTACTCTTAATAGTAGTGTAGTTCATTTTCTTTTCTTGTAACATTAGTGTTCCATTTTATTTTTGGTTTAGTATTTCCTTTCTAGCATTCATTTTTCTTTTAATGTTAGCTTAATATTTTTTTATTAGTCTTTATTTTACATTTTCTTCTTTTTTTTAGTAGTGTAATTTTCTTTTTCTAGCATCTTATTTACTTTCTTATAACGTAATTTTATTTTATTTATCTTTTATTTTCTCTAATGCTAATACTCCCTTTTATTTTTCTTTCGGCTTAATTTTTTTTTTCTAACTTTTTCTATTTTCTTTTCTTTTCTTTTATTAGTGTAATTTTTTTTTCTAATCTTTTATTTTCTTAGCTTTAATAAAGTTCAATTTAGCATTTCTTTTTTTGAAATATTAGTATTCATTTTTTTTTATAAAAATCTATTTTTTTTTTCTATGATCTTATTTTTTTTACCTTCCTTTTCTTTTTATTTTGCTAAAATAAAAAATCACAAAAAAACTTTTAAGTTAATTTTCCTTCTTTAAGTAGTCCATAATTTTCTCCCCTTAAAAATACTCCATTATTCTTTCCATTTCTTTTATTTTTTTCTATTTTAAAATGTAAAAATATTAATAACTAAATTTTCTTAACTTGTCTTCTATAATATTTTTCTTTTCTTTTCTTCTATTAACTACAAAAAGCACAAAATTATAAAGATATCTTTTAATGTTCTTTTATACTTCTTATTTTTATCTTTTATGTAAATAATTAGATTTTCTTTTTAATAGCATTTTCTACCCTTCATATTTTATCAAATCTTTTTCTTTTGTTTTAAATCCTTATAAAACTCATTTTAAATCTTTTTGTTAAATAGATTTTCTTTTAATATAGCATTTTTTTTTCTCTTTTATGCATTTTTTATTTTACATTTCTTATTTCTTTATTAATTCATCATGTTAATGTTAATCTAGTTAATTTTGATGATATACAAATTTTAGTTTATTTATTTGAAAGCATGTTTAGGATAGTTTAATTTTTCTTTTGTAGCAAATTCATATTTAAGTAGTTTTGTCAATTTTTAGCATATTTTTATTCTTTTAACTTAATCATGCTAGTTTAGGTTGTTTCAATATTATTGCATGTGGGTATGTATTTCATGTATCATTTAGATAGAAATTGCATGCCATAGAACTTAGGATTTTTCTTTTGACACTTATTTGTTTTGGAGTGTTATGTACATATTTTTATGTATTTTCTATATTTGATTTTGGATGTTCTCTCTTTACCTCTATTTTTTTTATCTGCATGCATTTGAGAAATTATATTAAAGAACCAATGATGATTAGTAGAGGCCAACCTTACGGTTGGGCGAACGGGATACCTAACACCTTTCTCGATTCGTACCTTAGCTCCCGAATCCTCTTTCTCTGGTTAACATTTTAAAAATTAATAGCCAATTTTGTTTTTCTTAGTTTTTTCTCAAAAACTAAGTGGCGACTCCATTTTCGATAAAAGAGATTTTTAAAATTTGATTTTCAAAGTGTTAAAATATTTTTCAAAATATCTTTTGAATTCTCTTATTTTTGACCCCTAAATTCTAACACCACAGTATTTTCTGACAACTCCGCTAGGGACTGGTTTTCAAAATCAAATAAGAGGGCTAGCCTTGAAAACATCATTGGTTTTTAATAAAATTTATCATTTGTATTTTTGCATGCATGTGTATTTTTCTTCAACCCCCTTGCCTAGTCGACCCGATGCCCCGAACGTTCATCCGTTTCGGGGATTGTTGGGAAGACGGGCAATCCTTGCTGATTGTACGCTATCATAGGTGCAGTTAAAGAGTTCGGGCGTACTGTTTGATCATGTCTTGCACCACTCCAGGTATGGGAGGTATATACCCGGTAGTATTCAGAAGGTACCCTGTTCAAATTGACCAAAATCGGCCTTTTGCATATAGTGAACTTAGAACCCCCCAATTAGGTGCTGCTAACCCTAATAGGATTATGTGTTTTTCTTTATTGTATGTTTTGATTGTATATTGTTAGGGTTATTTTTTTGGATTAGACTAGTTCTTTTTCAAAATTTGACCTGAATTTTCTGTTATCCTTTGAATAGATTAGTTTTTCGCCTTCGGGTTCTTACCTAGATTTTTTCCTTCACCCTGATCAGTTTCTCACGCCGTAGTTTTCTTCTCAGGGTCATACTCGTGTTTCGTTTTAACACCTCTAGGATAGTCTCTCTCTTCTTCGGGTTCTTCTCGGATTGTCAGTTCTTTCTTGTTGTTGTATTAGGCTTCTTCCTAGGGTCATGCCTGTGTTTCATTTTGGACCGTTAAGATTATTTCTCCTCCTTTCGGGTTCTGCTCGGGTTCCTAATTCTATATCCCATTTGTTAGTCTAGGCTTACTTTCTTCAAATCCCTTTCTTTCGACCTATGTGGGAAAAGTTTTATTTTTCTACCGTTATGCTACCGATTTTTCTCATAGGTCGAACCAGTGTCTTGAGGAATAGAATTGTCATTTTGTCAGAACGCTGCCCGTTTAGATAAAATATTTTCTCTAAAACTTGGTTGATCTATCCTCTTTGGTTCTCATCCTGAGTTTTCAGATGTTCAGTTGTTATGTTGGTGGTATGAGCCTAACAGGGGCATTATTTTAGTTTTGGCTATTTTTGCGTATCTGGGATATTTGTTGTCTGTCATCTGAATTCTTTTAAAAAATGTCTGAGACTGGTGATTCTGCTTGTGGGATCAGGTTTGTCTATGGGTTACCATTAATCTGGAAAGAGTACAGTCGACATGAGTTTGGGTAAGATCAGAATCAGGCGAACTTTGCAGAGTTTCTGAATCAACAGACATGGCAGAGAACAAGGTTAATTTGACAGCCCTGATGAGGGCTATTATCGAGATACAGCGGGCTGTGGAGCAACAGATCCAAGCTCAAACTCAATGTCAGGCACAGATACAAGCAATTCAGACCTGTATGCTCGGTATGAATGGACAGCCAGACAATATGAATGAGAACGATAAAAAATTTTAGGATGACAACTAGGGACCAGAGATACCGCAAGTTGTTGTGCCACCTCGGGTTCCCCGCCCGATTGTGGTAGAAGATGAAAATACCGCTCAGTCTAGGGAATCTGTAGTGGCAGAAAAGATTGACCAGATAAAAAAGGTGTTAAGAAAAGCTAAAGGAGTTGAGGAATATATGCTCGATGTAGGGGGACTCTGCCCGTTTTTAGATGCCAAATTGCCAGAGAAGTTTAAAATGCCAGAAATAGAAAAGTTTGACGGCACTGGGGATCCATGTATCCACCTAAGAATGTATGTTGGCACCCTCTCCCCCATTGGGATCGATGATCAGCTTAAAGCCCAATTATTTCATTGGTCACTTTCTCGAGCTGTGAAAAGATGGTTTCTCTCTTTAGAAGTGGCCAAAACTAAAACATGGGAGGATATAGCCACCGCTTTTATCAACCAGTATAGCTACAATGCCTAGCTGGACGTCACTACTCGAGAACTTGAGACAACTCGGCAAGAGAATCGAGAATCTTTTGTTGACTTTCTGACTCGTTGGAGGGATAAAGCTGCAAAAATGACAAATAGGCCCACTGAAAAGGAACAAGTGAGGATTGTGGTTAGGAATTTGCAGTCTCCGTTAAAGCGCTACCTCATCACACAACAGCTTTCCACTTTTGAGCAGCTGTTCGATGCTCGGGTACAAATTGAGGACGCTATCCAATCTGGTGATATTGAAAAAATAGAACCCAGTCAGAAACCACCAAGAAAGACTTTCCCCGTAACCAATCAAAACCCATCCGCAACAATTAACCTCATGTCCCACTCGGGCGAGGTGAACCTTTTGAACCCTTCTTCCTCTACCCATCAAACAAGCAACCTTCAGTAGTCAGGAAATGGTCAGCAAACACAACAATAGCCGTGAAAAATTTTCACCCCTCTCAACATCTCGTTATCCACTGCTCTAAATCGTCTGGTAGAGAAAGGACTGATCAAGATACCAGATCCTATGCCAGCACCTGACCCGCTTCCCCCAAGATACAATGCCTCTCAATACTGTGCTTTCCATCAGGGTCACGGGCATTTAACTGATAAATGTATGAGGTTCCGACATGAGAACCTGAATCTCATTGACAACAAAGTGATCTCTCCCCCATCAGTCACCCCAAAATCGAACGTCACAACCAACCCACTGCCAAATCGTGCCAGGCAGGCTGGGGTAAATTACATATCTTTAGAAGAATCGGAGGACCCGAGTCAGCACATCTGTTCAGAACACCTACCCCGCCCTCATGTTTCAATAACTGAGAACCAAATAGTATGCTTATTCATGATGAGTAGGGGTAGTCGAGACAAAATGGAAAATAGAATGATAATGCCTGAGAATGGTATCGACCGATGATCCAAATCTACCAACAGGAAGAGGAGCGCAACAAGGAAGACAATTGGCCATTGGATTATCCAACTCGGCCTTATGGGTTTTGCCATGTACTCGATGGAATCACCCTTCCCTGACTTTTTGAGGAAAAAGTGCATGTCGATAAAATGCAGTCCTACTGGCTGGTCAGGATTGTGTTGAAATCTGATGGGACCGAATGGACTGATTTTTGGGTCACTCTGGAGCAGCAAGTGAACTTTATCGAAGAGGATATCTGGGAGGAGGTTGACAATACATGGGCTATCGAAGATTATCAGGAAAGAAGGGAAAGTGCAGCCGTTAGTGACCTAAGTAATTTGTGGGTATTCGAAGGCCCTCTGCACGTAAACGAAGTAAGACAAACTGATAGTGTGACGCTGGGGTTATGGGATTTCAAAAATGGCATAGAACACCTAACCAGAAGTGGACGGCACTTTAAGCTAGCTCAGTCAGAGAGAGGACAGTCAAGTGGAAAAGAAAAAGAGACAGAGCACGACGAGGAGGATGATACTGTACTGAGACAGTTGAAAAAGACGCAGGCCAACATCAGTATCTAGGGCTTATTGATGGCGTCACATAAGCATAGATAAGCTATTTTGAAGGTGTTAAACAAGGCTAGTGTCTCGATAGATGCAACTCCCGAGTAGCTTATTGGGCTCATTTTGCTAGCCGCCGAACCAAAGGTCATTTCCTTTTTCGATAAAGATCTGCCTGCTGAAGGAAAAAGTCACAATAAGCCGCTTCACATCATCGTTAAGTGCCTAGAAAAGTGGGTCCCGGTGACCCTTATTGATAATGGATCTGCTTTGAACGTCTGCCCATTGAGAATAACCGTCTACTTAGGGATGAGACCAAACCAGTTCACTCCCTGTAATCAAGGAGTTCGAGCATACGACAACACAAGAAGGGATGCGCTAGGGCTGGTGTCATTTGCTGTTTCAATAGGACCTCTAGAAACGTCAGTAGAGTTTCACGTGTTAGATGTACCGGCCTCCTTCAATCTGCTACTGGGCAGGCCATGGCTGCATGACCCAAATGTCCAAGTAGTACCATCTACCCTTCACCAAAAATTAAAATTAACAAATAACGGTGTAGTTTTGACCATTCATGGAGAGGACAGTATTCACCCTCCGAAAGGAGGAGAGGGCACAACTCTGCTAGAAGTCCAACATAGTGAAG
>JAOTRH010026802.1:0-21501 GCA_034768845.1 Heliamphora exappendiculata | reverse complement strand
TCCACCAAACACCAGTTTTACAAAAAATAGGTTTTCATACATTCAAATCCACCTGTTGAAATCACAAGAAAACCCAGCATGCATCTCTCATTAGCAATAAACATCCTGTATGACATGCATAAGTATATCGCCTTATGGCGTACAAACTGCCTTCAGGAACAGGCATACCAAAAAAAATAATTATAAAAGTCTTCCGCCACCGCGAGCATCACCAGAGCTACTCAAGGTCATCATCCAAAGCATCACCTAAAAATAATTTTACAGAAAATCCCACCGGTGAATCGAAACCCAATAGAAACAGACAATAAAGCTGTAAAGCACGAAATATGTAATCATGTAGAGTGGGAGCGAACTCAACCACAAAAACCCAAAAGGTTTTACGTCATAAAATCCTAAGTTTCTCACAAACCTCCAAAACAGTTTTTCCTTCACAACTAAGCATTTAATCAATGCAAAACACAATTTACAGCTGAAGGAAAACAGTAACCAAAACATCGTTCCCTCACGAAAAGTACCATCGTGGAAAAGAAGAACATGATCCTATGTACCGACTCTGTCACACATATAAAGGTAACAACTATAGACTCCTGTCCATTACCTTAGTCCTGAACCACTTAAGGCCTGCTAGGTAATGACAAGTTCTATACGGAGCACCACAACGTAAAGCTTAATTTACGAGCGACAACCCGAGGGAACTAAGCACCCAACCGTCTCAATTTACAGGGACTAACCCGAAGGACCAGAGTACTTACACTGCGCACGTTTTTGGACTTACACCGAGAAAAACTCGTGCCAAATACGCGTCATCCCGATACATCCAGATAATCTTCTAAAAATAGTACCGTAGCTCAACTACAAAAATATTTTCTCAAAATAATACATTATACATGTATATAGATCCATCCATCAACATGGAGACCAACAAAATATTTTCAAAATATTTTTTCTCATTTTCAACAAAACGTTTCAAAACCTGAGGCTCAACCCCGAAGGCGAGCTCCAAACCTCCAAAACACCGAGTGTTAAGATTTTTCACAAAATCACCATTTCCACCATTTTCAAGAAAATCCTTTGAAAGCTATACTACCACATGTCATACAGTACTATAAGTCAAGAAAAGCTAACAACATGCTTTTTATCAAAAAAACAAAACTTAAATAGAAAATATGACATTTGATGCATTTTCTACCTTGTGAAAACACATATAATTGCATATAATACCCTCATAATAGCAGTAGGTCTAGAATCCTACATCGTTGGGTTAAAACTCGGCGCCTCAAAAATTGGACCTTGTCAGAACGAGAATCTGACCGGATGAGCGCGAAGCTAGGAGCGTCCATAGCAGGGATCCACAAACTGATCGTCAAAAACTAGGCCCAGACGGGTCAAATATGTAAAGAGAAGGAAGAGAGAATGAGAAAAAGAAAGCTTTTCCAAACATTCCAGCCCTCAGGATACTTACAAGCTCGCCAAAAAGGCAGTTCAGTCAACTGAAGAGGTCATTTGAGTCAACTGAAGTTCCTCGAAAAACGTGCACCGCCTCAGTTCAGTCAACCGAGCCCTTGAGTTCAGTCGACTAAACTCAAGAAAAATGGTTCAGTCGACTAGACCAAGCCTCAGTCAACCGAACCCAAGGTTCTCAACCTACTTGATTTCAGTTCCATCAACCGAACTCACCAGTTCAGTCGACCGAATAGCTTACTATTTTGGTCTCGAGTTTTGTGTTTTAAGGCCAATCAAACAAGCCTAAACAAGGTCCGAGAAAGCATAAAACACCTCTATACATGTTGTTCTATAACTTCAAAACATAAATCATGCATCGATAATATATAACATGAAGGAAAAAAAACACGTAATCATTTATATATATCAAATTAAAATGGTACAGGGTCTCACATTAGTCATGTTGGACAGTGTTTTAAGGGTGGAGTTAATAAATTTAGGTGTTGTTTGGAAAAATATGCTTTTGAGGTTGGGTTTTCATATGATCTTTTGAAGAGTGATAAAAGTAGAGTAACTGAAACTTGTTGCTTGAGAGAATCTACCAGTTGTAAGTGGCTTGTTCATTCGACTTTGGATAGATCGAACGGCTTCTTTTATATTAGAAGTTTGGATAATGAGCATAGCTGTGGTGGGACATTTCGTACCTCTAAAAGTAAGCGGATGAGTTCGAATTTGGTTGCTAGTGCAATTATTAATCCAGTTCGTGATAAGCCATTAACGAAATCAATTGATGTTGTTGGATTCTTTACACAATAGTATGGTCTTACAATATCTTATCATCATGCTTGGTTGGGTGTTGAGAAGGCAAGAATTCAGTTGTACAAGGATTATTCATTGTCATTTGACCAGCTCCGTTGGTATGTTGAGGCAGTTTTGAGTTCAAACCCTGGATGTGTGGTTAAGATTGAGTGTGATGTGGATAGTAAACGGTTGAGGAGATTATTTGTGGCATTTTGTGTTTGTATCAAAGGTTTCAATTACTTTCGGCTTTTATTGTCTCTTGATGGGACATTTTTAAAAGGGAGATATAGAGGTTGCTTGCTTGCTACTACAGGGAAGGATGCTAATCAAGGTTTGGACTATTACTTTAGCAGAAGAGATAAATTTATCTATTAATGAGTTGTTCTTATTATAGTGAAACAGATAAATTTATCTGTTTCATGATGTTGTGCTTGTTATAGTGGACAGATAAATTTATCTGTTAAAGAAGAATGTACATAATTGGACAGATAAATTTATCTGTTTCATGATGTTGTGCTTGTTATAGTAAACAAATAAATTTATCTGTTAAAGAAGAATGTACATAATTGGACAGATAAATTTATCTGTGTTTGTTATTATAAAACAGATAAATGTGTATGTGGTCATTTTATAGTGGAAAGATAAATTTATCTGTTCACATTTTTGTGCTTGTTATAGTGGACAGATAAATTTATCTGTGTTTGATAACAAATACAAATATATTTATCTATTGAAGATATTTCCTTTGTTATAGTACATAAATAAATTTATCTATTCACGTTGTTGTGCTTGTTATTGTGGACAGATAAATTTATCTGTGTTTGATAACAAACACAGATAAATTTATCTGTTGAAGATATTGTCTTTGTTATGGTACATAGATAAATTTATCTGTTCATGCATGAAACTTTATGTGTTTTTCAAAAAGGGCGGATAAATTTATCTGTGGTCATTTTACGTGATTTAAATGAGACAGGTAAATGTTTTCGTGTTTTATACGTGCCTTAAAACGTATAGATACATTTATCTGTGAACTTTAAAAATGCTATCGACAGTGCATATAAACTTATCTGTTAAAAATATTTTGTTTAATACTTATGTATGCTTTTTGTTGTTGTTGTAGGTTTGTTTCCTTTGACATTTGCTGTAGTTGATTTAGAGAATTAGGATAATTGGATTTGATTTTTAAGTATATTATCTGGGATTTTATGTGGTCGTTCAATTACATTTATAAGTGATCGGCATGCTGCACTAGTTCAACATGTTTCAATGTTGTTCCGTAATTGATATCATGCATACTATTTACAACATTTGAAAGCAAATTTAAGGGATAGATATTCAGGGCGTTTGTCTAATTCATTTCGAGAACGTATGGTGTATTTGTTTTCAAATTGTGCATATGCTCCTTCAGTTCAAGATTTTCAAGAGAAGTTGAAATTTTTTTTAGAAGAGGGTGGTAGTAAAGCTCATGAATTTATTTGTAATTTGCCATTTGAGAAATGGAGAAATGCATTTTTTAAAGGTAATCGTTATGGTGAGATGTGTTTGAATGTTTTAGAATCTTTTAATAATTGGATTAGTGATGCTCGTCACTTGCCAATTACAAAATTGGTTGATAAAATAAGAATTCAAATTATGAAACAAATGTGTGATGGGAGAGAAGTTTCAAAAGAGTGGAAATTCATTGTTTGTCTTGACATGGATAAAAAATTAATCGATGCATTTAATAAGGGTAGGACATAGAAAATTAGTTCTTCTAGCTCATTTGTGTTTGAGCTTCATTCATTTCCTTCAGTGGTGGTTGACATTTATAAGAGGACTAGTAGTTGTTCTCGGTTGCAGGTTAATGAATTTTCATGTCCCCATGCTGTGACGGCTATTCAAAAGAGTGGAAAAGATATTGCTTTATACATTGACCCATTGTTTACTATAAAAGCGTTTTGGTTATCATACAAGGAATGCATATTTTCAATTCCAACAGTTGGCATTCCTGATTTTGGAGGAGAATCTGTCGATATTATGCCTCATTTGACTAGGAGGCCACCTAGTAGACTTAAAATTCAGATGATTCGTTCAAAAGGTGAAAGTATTAGGTAGGTAAGATGTAGAAGGTGTGGGAAGTTAGGAAAGCACAATCGGAAGACTTGCAAGGAGCCAATTTGAATGTTCATTTTTTTTCATTTGATTTTTAGTTCGTATGGCTGAAAAAGCTGTATGACTTGATTTTTAATAATAGTACAGAAAAATTTATCTGTTAATGATTTGTGCCATGTTTATTCATTTTCAAAATAGTACAGATAAATTTATCTGTTAAGAATTTGGGCAATCTTTATGCTTTATCCTAATAGTACAGACAAATTTATCTGTTAATGATTTGTGCCTTTATTATTCATTTCACAATAGCACAGATAAATTTATCTGTTAAACTTTTCTATCATTTTCAGATAAATTTACTTATCCTTTGTTATAGATTTGTGCCATAAATAGTACAGATAAATTTTTCTATTGATGATTTGTGCTATGCTTAATTCATTTTACAATAGTACAGATAAATTTATCTGTTAAGGACTTGAGAACTCTTTATGCTTTATCATAATACTAAAGATAAATTTATATGTTAATGATTTGTGCCTTTCTTATTTATTTCACAATAATACAGAGAAATTTACATGTTCTTTACTTGACCTTTTGTATGAACTAACATATAAATTTATATGTTAGACTTTTATATCATTTTTAGATAAATTTACTTGTCCTTTTGTTAATGATTTTGTGCCATGCTTAATTCATTTTCACAACAGTACAGATAAATTTATCTGTTAAGGACTTGGGAACTCTTTATGCTTTATCATAATACTATAGATAAATTTATCTGTTAATGATTTGTGTCTTTCTTATTCATTTCACAATAACACATAAATTTACATGTTCTTTACTTGACCTTTTGTATGAACTAACAGATAAATTTATCTATTCTTTTCTTGCCATTTTGTATGAACTAACAGATAAATATATTTATTAAGACTTTTCCATCGTTTTTAGATAAATTTACTTGTCCTTTTGTTAATGATTTTGTGCCATACTTAATTCATTTTCACAATAGTACAGATAAATTTATCTGTTAAGGACTTGGGAACTCTTTATATTTTATCATACTACTACAAACAAATTTATTTGTTCATGATTTGTGCCTTTCTTATTCATTTCACAATAACACAGAGAAATTTACATGTTTTTTACTTGACCTTTTGTATGAACAAACAGATAAATTTATCTATACACATTAAATGTGCTTGCAAATGTACAGTGTATTTTGTATTCACACCAAAACCAACGAATTTATATCAAAAAAATATTAACACTAAAGAACAAAGAACAACAGTTTTTAGATTAATCAAACTATGCCATGAAAAGATCAACGTACATATTACAAGCAATGGAATGATGGCCTAAAGGTATGGCCATATATCCACGAATACAAAAATCAAAACGTAAAAACCCCAACCCCTACTCTCTCTCTCTCCCCGTATATCCACGAGTCTGTATTTGCAATAGCCATGGAATTCAAGTTTCGAGCGGTTGATGATCAAGCTTCGACGATGGATACTCCTCCTTCTCCGAGCATCAGTTACTTCGCCGAATCATCAAGTGTAGTTGTTTGTATTTTTGCTTTTTTTTCAAAAATAGTAGATTTATATCCTGAGCTTATTTTGTTATGCTCTAAGTTGTATGCTCTTTCTTCGAATGTTATTCAATTTAACCGTTCAAAGTTATAGATCTTTACACTAATCATCTCCTTGTGAGCTTCTTGAATCTCATCATTGTTTTTGCGTTCTTTAACAACACCTAGTCCTTGATGAAAGGATCTGGAATGCCTGAATCAAGTCCTCATAACGAAAGGATCTGAAAGTTATAAGGGCTTGACTCAGGGATCCTAGATCCTTTCATCAAGACTTAGAAGTTGTTAAAGAACGCAAAAACAATGATGAGATCCAAGAAGCTCGCAAAGAGCTGATTAGTGTAAAGAGATCTAGAACTTAGAAGTGTAAAATTGAATAATATTCGAAGAAAGAGCATGCAACATAGTGCATAACAAAATAAGCTCAGGATATAAATCTACTATTTTTGAAAAAAAAGCAAGAATACGAACAACTACACTTGAAGGACTACACTTGATGGTTCGGCGAAGTAACTGATGCTCGGAGAAGAACATTTATATCCTCAGCTTGACCATCAATCGCTCAAATCTTGAGTTCCAAATGGAGTCCAAGCGATTTGAGGGCAAGCACGATGTACTGCCTTAAAGCCACGCTCGCCTCTTGCTCTTCCAAATGCAGTCCAAGCGATTTTAGTCGGTTTGCCTACTCGAGGAAGATGATTGAAGGAATTAAGTGTCTCTTACTCCATTTATAAGAAGTTTAGGGCTTTTAAGAAATAGACGGTCATGGTTAAGTTTGCAAGTCATGGTTAAATTTACTTTTTGCTAACCATGGTTTAGGAAACTTGGCCACCAAGTTTTACACTCTTCCCTAAGTGGCTAGTCACCTAACGGTTAGAGCCATGTTTGGTTAACCTTTTCTATTTTCTTCTTTTTTCCTTTTTCTAACTTTAGCATTTATAGGCTATTTTTACTCCAACTTAATTTCATAACTTCTTAATTTAATTCCACATTTACAACTAAATCTTAATCCCATACTTCAAAATTTTGAATTAACAAGCTATACTTAACCACAAATAATTGTTATTTACCATCCTGTATATCAATTACATTGCACATACTATCAGTTCCTTCATTAATGAACAAAATTTTATTGTCCCCATACTCAAATTTAACAGATAAATTTATCTGTTAAGGATTTGTACATTGTTTATACTTTATCCTAATTGTACAGATAAATTTATCTGTTGAGAATTTGTGCATTTATTATACTTTATCCTAATGGTACAGATAAATATATCCGTTGAGGATTTGACATTTATCGTAAAAGTACAAATCAATTTATCTGTTGAGGATTTGACCTTTATCGTAGGAGTACAGATAAATTTATCTGTTAAGAATTTGTACCTTACTTTTTTCTTTTCAAAATAGTACATATAAATTTATCTGTTAAAGAGCTCATTTGTCTTTATCATGTGTTTAACTTAACAGATATATTTATCTGTTAAGAATTTATGCATTGTTTATGCTTTATCTTAATTGTATAGATAAATTTATTTATTGAGGATTTGTGCCTTCCTTATAATTTGTCCTAATAGTACAGATAAATTTATCTGTTGAGCATTTGTGCCTTACTTATGCATTATCTTAATAAATTTATCTGTTGAGCATTTGTGCCTTACTTATGCATTATCTTAATAGTACAGATAAATTTATCTGTTGAGGATTTGGCTTTTATCATAAAGTACAGATAAATTTATATGTTAAGGATTTGTGCCTTGCTTTTTCCTTTTCAAAATAGTACAGATGAATTTATCTGTTAGAGAGTTTATTTGTCTCTATCATGTGCTTTATTCTAATTGTACAGATAAATTTATCTGTTGAGAATTTGTGCCTAGTACAGATAAATTTATCCGTTATTTACTTTTTCCTTTGTATGAACTAACAGAGACAAAATTATATCACGTCTTTACATAAAAGAATACAAAGATTTACATCAAAAAATATTATAAACAATCAATCAAGTGTTTTGTTTTTCTTGTTCTTTAATGAATTGCATCAACAACAATTTGTGATTGTATGCTTCCAGGCTCCATGACCTTCCTAGATCATTAGGGAATTTATGTAGTAGTTCAGCTCTGAAAGCTTTTATTGTTTTCAGTTGAAGAATTTTGTTACCCTGAAGAGATATTTGTGTTCCTTCGTAATATTGCTTCATTAAAAAGAAAACAATTATCCCACAATCAACCCAACAAAATTAAAAAGTTGATAAATTTGGGAGATATAACACATAATATTATAACTAAACAAATTAAATAGATAAACTTACAATCCAGATATCCGTTGTGAAGCATCTTCACTTGATATGATTGGTGCATCCAAATTGTGTTTTTCAAAAACACTTTGGACAGGAGATAATTTAAAATTTGGCATATCCTTTTGTTCTTCATGTTGTTTTTTCATGAAAGTTTCAACATATGTTTTTTTCAATGACATAAAAATTCATATATTAATCATATTTTTGTTTAAGTAATTTCTTTTATGTGGTAATTTTAATATAAATTAATTGCTTACCACAATGAAAACATCTTGTAAGAATGGGTCTTCAATGCATTTCTTTTTTTTCATTGAGTTATAGTTGAACCAACAACAATTTTGAATATCAAAAACAAGAAGAGTCCAATGATATGGCGTGCTTGTTGGATGGTTGCCATTTGAGTTCATTAGAAATATAAGAAAGCTACATCATTGAATGCAAAAGATAAATTTGTCAGTGAAATTAATAAAATAATAACATTAATATAATAGATATATATATTTATTTGTTTATATGGTTATTTGAAAGAAGAGATAAAAATATATCTGTTCACTACCTATGCCCATTATAAACTTTATAGATAAATGTATCTATTTCAATGTGACAGATAAATTTATCTGACCTCATACTTTCATCATTTTATTACTGGAACAGATAAATTTATCTGTTAATGACATGAAGTTATAATAATATAAGAGAAGATAACAAGTTGCCTGTATTTATCATCAATTGTTGAGAGGTATTTGTCAATCTTATGCGCTCTTATTGTGTTTATCGACCACTTGATCAACGACTATTGAATAGTACAAATAAATTAGTATTTGATCTGTTATGTCATGATAATTATGTAAATCTTTTATTTACCTAGACTAAACAGGTGAAGAATAGGCAGTTGTTTCCAACTTTTTCACTTTTTTCTTGCTCATTGGCCAAAATAAAAAAGTATCAATCAATAACTTGTATATAGATTGTTGGTTGTTTTAAAGTATAAAAAATGAGCACTAACAGATAAATTTATCTGTTAACGAGTTTTTTTTGTCTTTCATAACTTGTGCTTGTTTTAATAAATAAATTTATCTGTCAGTTTGGTTTTGTATACCTTAACTGATAAATTCATCTGTTTGGTTTCAACTTGCTTTTAACCGTACAGATAACTTTATCTGTGGATTATTTACATGCTGTAAGTATACAGATAAATTTATCTGTTACCACCTTGTGCTCTTCACAATCTTCTAACAGATAAATTTATCTGTCTTAACATATAAGCACAATGGATAAGCAAAAAATTAACAGATAAATTTATTTGTTAGAATATCTAGAAACTTACGTTGTTGGAGCAATCTTCTTCTTTTATCA
Source organism: Heliamphora exappendiculata (assembly GCA_034768845.1). NCBI lineage: Eukaryota > Viridiplantae > Streptophyta > Magnoliopsida > Ericales > Sarraceniaceae > Heliamphora > Heliamphora exappendiculata. The sequence continues at coordinate 11,926 of JAOTRH010026802.1, read as the reverse complement.
TTTTGATACATTTATCGAGTGTTATTCCTCCATAGTCTTCTTCGGATTCCCACACTTGGGCGCTGCAATTTCACATAACAGTATAATTTAGTATTAAATTTATGTTTTAAATATAGCTTAGTATAATTACTTTTTACATACTCAAATCCTCCTTCATTTGCAAAAATAAGTCTCATCGTTTCTTTATCTTCTTCCGGTATAAGCAAGGTGACAGGAAAATTCTTTGGAAAGCTGACCTTTTTCAGTTTTCTTGCTGCTTTAACAATCTTCTCTGCAGGTACATATTCTTCCACCTGGATTGGGACTGTTTTGGTTTCTTGGACTTGGACATGTTCGACATTGGGTTGTTCGGCTTCGACTGGATTTGTTTGTTGGAATGTTTGTTGGGCTTCTATTTGTTTTTTGTCTCCATTTTTGTTTGTATTTCTCTTTCTTTTCCTTTTCGGTTGATACTAGAATTCAGGAGCTTTTTGTTAGACCTTTCTTTTACCTTGATTCTTGCAATCATAGAAGATGGAGTTGGTTGAGCTTTTTCTTTTTCTTTCTCTTCAACTTCTTTTTGTTGTTTTGTTGCCTCAATGAGTTGTTGTTTCTCTTGCTCAAGAGCTTTCACTGTTTCTTTCAACATGTCAATTTCCAGTTGCTCTGAAGCACTCTGTGTAATTTTGTGTACCGAGATCTCTACCATTTCTTCAACCAACCTTTCTTTTTCTTATTCCACTTCTGCTATCTTTTTTGTTTTTCTTTCTCAATCTCCATAATAATTTCTTTCTGTGTAAATTCTTGTGTGGCTCGGTGAACAGAAAGTTCAACAATTTGATCAAGCAATTTTTGATTTTCTGTTTGGAGCTCTTCTATTTTCATCTTTGCTTCAGCAAACTCCTTTTCGTCAACCAATTTTTGTGTTACTTCATGGGCATAAAGTTCCTCAATTTGTTCAAGCAATTTCTTATTCAATTTTTGTGTTACTTCATGGGCATAAAGTTCCTCAATTTGTTCAAGCAATTTCTTATTTTCTTTACTGAGCTGTTCAATTGTTTCCTTCATCTTTTCATTTTCAGATGTCTTTTCTTTCAAATCTTTTCTCATCTTCTTCATTTGTTGAATTAAATCTTCATTTGTTTTTAGAATTTCCTTCAACATTTCAATTGTATACGTTTTTTCCAGAATTTCAATTGTTTTTTCTTCATCCTTTCCTATTTTCTGTCCTTCAAGCACTCCTACTTTAATCGTGAAGTCACCATGTCCTTTAACCTCATCATCAGATTTTTTTTTCTCCTCAAATATAGTGAACTCAAAGACTTCATTTTCTTCCGTTGTTGGTTGGAAAATTGAAGAGAGCATCTGGATTATGAATGCAAAGTTAGCTGTGAAAACAAGCAGATAAATTATCTGTTAATAATATACTGCTACAGATAATTTATCTGTGTTGTTTACATATCATGTAAAAGTTACAGATACATTTATCTGTTTAATGAAGATGCTTTAGATGTGCTTTTATAAAAGACAGATAATTTATCTGTTAAACACTTTTGCCTATTTAAATGAATAGATAAATTTATCTGTTAGTAGTTTTTCCTACTTAAAGAAACAGATAAATTTATCTCTATATTATTTGTGCTTATTGAAAATAATAGATAAATTTATCTGTCTTATTTATACATGATGTAAAAGATACAGATACATTTATCTGTTCAATGAAAATGCTTTAGATGTGCTTTTATAGAAAACAGATAATTTATCACTTAATCACTTTAACCTATTTAAAAGAACAGATAAATTTATGCGTGCATTATTTAAAAGAACAGATAAATCTATATATATAATAAATTGTGGTTATTTAAAGTTATTTTTACCTGGTTTGCAGCAAGATCTTTTAATTCTACATTTTTAAAGCCAAATCTAGCTTTCCCAATCTCCATTTGAGCGTTCTTGGGAACTGATGTGTTGTTTCAGCCTCCACAAGTGTTGTGTGCTCACATATCAAATACTAGGTAAAGATAAAGATGTATTAGTTTCGTATAAAGAAATGATATTCAATAACATAATAGCAAGAGGTTTGAAAGATGTACCAAAAGAGCAATAACACATCTAGTAACTCTCTCCGGTTTGTCAGATTTTTTCTCAAGTGAGAAAATCAACCAGTCCTTTATCGCTGTAGACCAAACATATTTCGTCATGTTTTTGACACTTTCAACGTATTCAATGAACACCCAACTCAATGTTGGATCAGTTGTTGGGAAAAAGAGTGTCACACAAAGGTACAGTGTGATCAGTCTTACAACATCTAAATGGCCGTTTTTCTTTTTCCCCTTTAGTGCTTCAGTTAATTGTTTCTTTAGCTCACTTGCTATCATCCTTGTTTAGTTAGGGAACCTTCTTTGGATGAAATTACTATTGGGCTTTGTTGTATGTCTTGACAGATTCATTATTGTTTGCCCAGATCTGATTCCAAAGATGAAACAGACATCTTTATCTGTAAAACTCACTGTCTTTTGCCCCAATTTGAACTGATATTTCCCCCGGATATATGTTCTAATTACTGAAACAACATTGTCATCAAACTTTTTAACATCTTGCTCCTGCACCTTCTTGGTAACAATGCCTTCAATCAATATCCAGAAAGGAGTTTTCTTCAGTTGTTCTACTTATTTGTCAGTGAAATTTATATTATTGGGCAGTCTCATAACAGCAAAAATGTTTGAGCGGTATTGTGGAACATAGTTCTTTTTCCATCTCAGATTAGATTCTTCTTTTTTTGGTGATAGTTTTTGAATCTTTGCTCTTTTAAGACTTATTTTTTCTGGGGTATCTTCAAGAACTCTCTTTCCTCGTTCCTTGTCCATTGCTGCAGTATATAAATTTATATGTTTAAATTGAAGAAAACAAGCAATATATATTTGTCTAAATGAAACATGAAACAAACATAATTATCTGCTTGAAATAAACATGTTTTAAATGATACAAATAAATTTATCTGTTCAACAATAACACATTAAACGTTAACTCGATGGGACAGACAAATTTATCTGTACACATTTAAACGTACTTGAATGTACTTAGAGATGCTCAGATAAATATATTTGTTCAATTACATAACGTATCACATTGTTCCAACAAGACAGATAAATTTATTTTTGCAAGTTACATAACTTTTCATTTTATTCAAACAAGAGAGACACAATCATCTGTTTATTTACTTTTCTTCCAACATTATTACAACAAGAGAGATATATTTATCTGTGGCATGTTAACGTTTTTCAAATCCTAAAGGTAAATTTATCTGTGGACCTTTAAATATGCATTCAAATGCACAGATGAAATTATCTGTTCATTTATAACAAAACAGATACATTTAACTATTTATTTGAAGCACATTTAATGTGGCAGATATATTTATCTATGGCAAGTTAAACCTTTTCGAATCGTAAAGGTAAATTTATCTGTGTAACTTTTACATTCTATTAACAATACAGATAACTTTATCTGTGCACTTTAAATGTACTTTCAAATGCACAGATAAACTTATCTGTTCATTTAGACAGATAAAAACATAACTTCTCATAATTTTAAAACAAGACAAAGACAGATACATTTATCTGTTCATTTAAGTAATTTCTTACATTGTTCAAAGAAGATATTTAAATTTATCTGTGTTATTTTAATGTTCTTCAAATCGCAGAAATAAACTTATCTGTGAACATGTTTGCATTCTTTAACTATACAGGTAAGTTTATCTATGTCCAACAACACAGAAATATTTATCTGTGCAATGTTAACGTTATTCGAATCCTAAAGGTAAATTTATCTGTGGAACTTTTAATATTTATTAACAATACAGATAAATTTATCTGTGCAATTTAAAACAAGACAGATACATTTACTGTTAATTTAAAAGCACATATAACGTGATAGATATATTTATCTGTGGCACGTTAATGTTCTTCGAATCCTAAATATAAATTTATCTGTGTAATTTTTATATTCTATTAACAATACAGATAACTTTATCTTCTATTAACAATACAGATAATTTTATCTGTGCACTTTAAATGTGCTTTCAAATGCACAGATAAATTTATCTGTTCATTTACATAATTTCTCACAATTTTAAAATAAGAGATATACATTTATCTGTTCATTTACGTAACTTCTTACATTGTTTAAACAAGATATTTAAATTTATCTGTACGATTTTAATATTCTTCAAATCACAGAGGTAAATTTATCTGTGAACGTTTTGCATTTTGTTAAAGATACAAATAATTTTATCGATACTGAGAAACGAGTAGAAACAAGTCACTATCATCGCGTTTTTAGTGAAATACGTAAACTGATAAAAAAAATTTTGTTGAAGAAGTGAAAGAGATGAAATACGTCAACTAAAGAATGAGTACAAAACCTAACATTAACAATGCGACTTGATTGAGTCGATTTCAGGTTTGAGTATGAATCCGAGCTTGCGACGACTGAGATTCTACTTTTTCGTATTCCAAATAAGTCGAGTGCGATTTTTACTTCCAATGTGAATGAGAGATAGTGAGTTGAATGCCGTTATGGATCGTATCGTGCAAGCAAGCTAACATGCCGAACGTGATTAGAGTTATTTTCAGGAGAACGCGAATTTTTTAGATTTGGTGGACCTTTCGTGTTAAAATATTAGTTTATGGGCCTAATATTGGTTGATGATGTATATATAGGCTTCTGGCTAAAAAACACTATTTTTATTTTGACTTATTTACAATTATTACCAACTATATATAATTGTTATCTCTCTCTATATATATTAAACAAAAAGAGATTTTCATCAAGAAAGCTTTTGGAGCGCCACGTGGCAAATCTTAAATATTTTGCATTTTTAAAGTTTTTATTTTAAGATTAATAAAAGATTTTATAAAAGGGCTAATCTAGATATTCAGTGTAAAAGAAAAAGAAAAAGTAAAAAACACTTGATTAATTAAAAGGAAATTTTAGTCTTAATTTTTCTTTATTTTTAAATTTTAAAATTAATAAAATATTTTATAAAATAAATAACCTAAAAATTTAGAGTAAAGAAAAAATTAAAAAAAACAAATGTTATTTGAATTCAAAATTTTGAAGATTTTTATAGACAAATCAAATGGTAATCTTTTTTGGTGATTGATAATTTTATTATCATTTTTGTATGCAGTTAAAAAAATTTAACCCATAAAAAACTTATAAAATATTCCTTTATTAATGCTTTTTTTTTCTTAAATAAATCATATGATCAAGAGTGTTTTTTTTTCAATCTTATTAACAACTATATGTTTACAGTAAAATCTTGATATTCAAAATTTAAAAAGAGAATTTCTAAAAGATTTTCTTAAAAGTGATTTTATGAAGATTTCCTTGAAATTTTTTCTAAGAGATTTGCTTAAAAAATATTTTCTAAGAGAATTTTTTAAAAGAGAATTAAGTTTATGTTAGGATATGTTTTTTGAAAATTTAGTAAAGTTTAATTAAAGCAATATTAACTATATTTTAGTCATTTTTATTTTAAAATTTTGACTAATTTTTTAGATTTTTTAATACTTTAAAAATTAGAGAAATATTAAAAAATGTGAACAATTAATCTACATTTGAAAAAAAAGCTATAGATGGAAACATCTTTATACATTTTTAACTATAATGAAATCTTAACAATTAATTATAATTAATGATAAGTCAGTAAATAAAAAAAATTTATTTTTTAAATTTATATTGTTAAAATATAAATAAATAAATAAAGACATAGTTCGAATAATTTGTCCAAATGCTTATTTAAAGAGACAAAATTTACTCAACTTGCGATAAAATAGATATAATCCAATCTATTTCTTTCGAGATGAGTTTATCTAATTCGATAAAATTTAGTGACGGGATGAGAATAGGACAATCGTACATGAAAAAATAAATATTTTAAAATTTTAAAACTAGAAAAAGCACAGTTAATTTTTATTTGAATAAAAATGATATTTTTATTTTTATTTAAAAAATAATAATAAAATATTGAATAGAGAAGTTTTGTTTCCCGAGAATTTTAGACCCCTACAAAATGCCGAACAAAAAAAATAACTTACCTAAAATGAGTGCATAAGCAAAAATAGAGAAAAATAAAGTTAAATCCATAAAAAATTTACCATGTTGTTATCCCCACGACTGCAAGAAGAGATATATAAAAAGTTGAGAAAATTTAAAATAATTTATAGGTTGCGAGTGTTAAAAGTTCATAAATAATAAAAAATCTTAATAGAACTTTTAATATAAAATTTTTAATATTACTAAAAATATAAATATTTTTAAAAGTTACATATATTTATTTAGTTGATAAGAAAAATAAAAAGTTTTCATATTAAAAGAAATTTTATTTTGTTTTATGTACTTTAATTTGATTTTAAAATTTTAAACATTTTTAATAGGTAGAGGGTTGATTAATTAAAAGAATTATATATGGTAATTTATTTGTTAGTGTGTGGAATGTAAAATAAAATACGTTTAATAGAATTTATCCTACCGTTTTATAATTGCTTATATTTTAATAAAATATTAATAAAAATAAAATTATATTTTATATGATGAATTTAAATAATTATACTATTTTGAAAATATATATTTTAATGTTTAAATATTATAAAATATAAAATAATATATTTAAAATTTATTATTTTTATTCCGGATTTATGTTAGTTTCTAACTATATAAAAGATAAAAAAGTTTCACTTTAAACAAAAATTCAAAAGCTAATTTTTTATCCAAACAACTTACATAAAAAAAAAAAAAGAAGCTTAGCTTAAAAGCTAATTTTACAAACAACATACTATGAACCAAATTTTAATTTTTTACTAAAAATGCAAAAAGTGAAAAAAAAAAAAAAACTAACTACTTTTAAGCTTGTTGGCAATCACAAAAGATCATAAAAAGGGGGTGAGTATCAAATTTTACAAAAAAGTTCATTCATCTAGAGTTGCAGAATGCCTAGCTATTTGGGAAAATTTTATTGTGGCAAAATAATGGGGCCTAACAAATATTGTAATTGAGTCAGATGTCCAAGAAAACGTTAGAAGTATTCAAGGAAGCGAAGAATTTATGGTGGATATAGCAATACCCGGGCGTGACTATAGATCCTTAGGAAAAAAAATTTCAAGTTTTGCAGTTTTGCTCATGTGAAGCGATCTTGTAACGAAGATGCACATCAATGCACTAAATATAGTCTTAAACATAGAACTTGTGAGATTTGGACTGATGCTATGCCGAAGCGGGTCAGCTTCATCTTATAGGCCGTTTGGCCCTTCTAAACAAAACTACAAATTTATTGTATTCTAATTTCATATATTTTTTACAAAATTTATAAATATTTTATTTAAAAATATATTAAATAATTATAATCAAGACGGAACAAAAAATATCAGGTAGAAGCAAATCAAAATCTCATCCCCACAAAACTTAAACAGAATGAGGGGGGTATTGGAATAGAAAAAATTACCATTCCTATTCATAGGCATTGGAAAATTGTATTAAGGTTATCTTTGGTTTAGCATTTTTAGTGGTTTTTTTTTAAGTTTTATTTTTTTGTCTTTTATGAATTTTTTTTTTTAGCTTTTTGGACTAATTTTTTTACTTTCTCGATTCATCGTGATAAAATAAATCTAAAAGCATAGCCCTTTTTTAAAAATTTGCAAAAAATTCACTAAAAAAAAAAAACCACATAAAAACTTTAGAATGGTTTTTTTCGTCTTATCACAACTTTTTATTTTTGATCAAATTTTTTACTTTTTTGAGTTTAAACTAATATAAAAAATTTCACTTAAAAATAAATAAAAATTTAAAAAAAAAGGTATTTCACGCGGTGCCTAAGTTTTATTTCTAAGCTACTTTTATCACTGTGCCAACGAAAAATACATTATTCTGTGGTGGTTTGTCTCTATGAAAATTCACTGATATTTTATAATAATATATAAAATAATTTTATATAAATATTTTCTTATTTTCTTATGTTTGGTTAATAAACAAAAATACATCACTATTTTAATACGCTACCACGTCATCTCACCATCATCACCAAAACCATCACATCTCCTCCCCACCACTTTCATGTCACCACAAAACACTATACTCTACCACCACCATAATCAATGCAACTACAACTACACACACCACCGTCATCGCCGTCGATGACCGTAACTCATGCGGCCACTACCACCATCGCTACCATCACCACTACTAATGTCACCCCACCACTGTTATCATCATCTCTACTATTGCTACTATTACTTTTTTCGGTGTATTTTAAAAATGACTTATTTTAAGGTTTTATTAATTTCGACGTAAAATATTTTATCATGAAAAATATTTTACATGTAAAATAATTTTGTAAAAATTATTATTTTTTACTTGTATTTTCTGGTGTTTGGTTAAAATTTAAAAAATAAGAATGAGATACGAGAGTAATCAAAGGCGAAAAAGATTCAGATGAAGGATTTCAAAAGAATTTCGAAAGGATTCGTATAAAAAGAATCTGTCTCACATTCTCTCATTCTTATTTGTTATGAGAATGATTAAATGCGGCAATGATTGGGAGAAGGTTCCGAAAGTGTATTTCAAAATTAATTTACGGATTAATTTTTTGTAAGTTAAATTTAGTCCAATGAGGTAAAATATTTTACTAAAAAAATATTTTACATAGATATTATTAACCAAATAATAAAAAATACGTAAAATATTTTACCCAAAAATATTTTATGTCAAAACAAACGGAGCCGAAATAAAAAATATTTTACATTGTTGTTTCATCAAACTAAATAATAAAAAAACAATAAAATATTTTACTAAAAAATATTATACGTTGAAACAAATTAAGCTTAAATATATGTATTTTATCGCTAATATAATTGGAAACAAAAATACTTCCTTGCCATGTTTGTCATCATAGGGTTGTCCCGGAAATTATCTCGCGACAAAAACTTGTTTTTTTGCTAAAAAATTGATATTTTGTGACGAAAGATTTAAATTCCAATCAAGCTTGATGCATACGTAACTTTTATATATAACAAATATATATTTATATATTCCGACCAAAGTTGACCACCCAAAAAAATGGGTCATATGATGTAGAGAGAAAAAAAAAATGTGTTGGGTCGTTAAATTATTTTTAAGTAATAATATGAATTCATAATCAAAATTTAGAAAAATATTCAAAAAATAATATGAATTGTTGAGATTCATATTTAATAGGATATGAAACACACTTTAATGAATCTCAGCCATCTAGATCACTTTTTGGATATTTTTCTAGGTTCATAACATTACTGATTACCTTCAAACAACTAAATCCTTTATTTAATGAGATAATGGCATATTTGGATAACATGTTTATTTGCTTATTTGTTTATTAGCAAATAAGTCAATAAGAAAATAAGCAATTTTATTTGGCTATCAATTGGTTTATTTGCTTATTTAACTTATTTTTGCTTATTTGTTTATTTTTAACTTATTTAGCTTATTTACTTAAATAAGTCACTTCGTTTGGCTAAAATCTTGCTTATTTTGGCTTATTTAGCTTATTTGTTTATTGATTTATTTGCATATTTACTTATTTACTTATTTACTTATTTTTTGCTTATTTAGCAAATCAAACGACATGACTTATTTAGTTGCTTATAAATTAAATAAATTATTAAGTCATTTATCTAAACGGGCCAATGGCTTATTACATGGAAATTTTATCTCCTAAATATTTAGTAGTTAGGACCATTAATTATATCTCTATAATGGAGGGAGTGGTTGAGAGAATCATCGATTCATTACCCTCTCAAGATATATATAGTGTGTCCGTGGCAAAGTGTGGGCTATTACTTAGGAGCAAGCAAGGGTCCTGCTCTTGTGAGGAATCTCACAGCACCCATGTTGTGAGTGTTTTTTTGTTTTTAGATGAATTTTTATAATTTGATTAGAACAGTTCATTATTTTAAATTTAATAAGTAGTTATTTTGTTTAAAAAATAGGTCAACTCAACATTGTTATTCATATAATTGGTAGACATTTATCTTACATTTTATTTTCAAAATTTTATAAATTGGTTAATTTTATTTGAAAACAAATATGCTTGGATCATATGAATAATGATGTCCGATTGTCCCAATTTTTTTTAAAAAAAAAATAATTAACTCATCAAATACAAAATAATAAATGGTTCTAATCAAATTATAAAAATCTACTTAAAATGTAAAAAACACGCACAGCAAGGCCTGTTATACTTAATATGACGTGCAGCATCTTTGAAATGCTTCGTTGGAGGTTAGAGAAAATAAGAAAATGATTGTTGGCATAAATAAAAATCTAAAACATGTGACAAGCTTTAGATAATTTGCTCGGAAAAGTAAGAAAAACATCAAGGAGCTTGTTACTAGCATAATAGAAAACAAGGACATGTGGCAGAAAAAAATGGGTCAAAGCTTAAAAGGTGCATAGGGGCTTCATGGTTGAGAGAATTTTCAACGGTGTTGTCCTTTGCTTCCCCTTGGACATCTTCCAAAATGGGCTGATCAGAAACTTCGATTATTTTGACCTGTTCGGTGGGGTGCTTGGTCTTGAAGGCTACGATGAAATATTATTTGGAGGTAGCCTGGTTCCCATGAATCACCCCCACCCCACCGTTGGTGGGATACTTCAACATGCATGTGATGGTAAGTGGAGGGGTCTGCTTTCAATTCATGCAATTAGGAAGTTGGTTAGGACCTCAATCGTTCCTAACTTGATCGACACTACGACTCGCTCCAAAAGCCATACTGGCTGTGAATTAAACTCAACGAGCAAGGTGAGAGCCGGGGTTAAATCCCACTCTTCGAGGCTGAGCTCCTTGAAGAGATCGTAGTACATAATTTCAGCCGATTTTTCCTGGTCAACAAGTATCCTCCTGACATTGAATCCAAGGAGATCAAAAGAAATTAGCAGGGCATCGTTGTCGGGAGTTTTGTACCCCATCTGAATCTTCATTGGTTCCTTTGTTAGCATAATATCTCAAGGCATGTTGATGGGTTTTTTTTTATAAATAGACTTCCCGTTGACAATGGGTATGCAGCCAACCTAATGCCCATGACAATTCCGGACAATTTGAGAAGACAAAAAATGATCTCTTTCGATAAAATACAAGCATTTCAAATTTCGTAGGACGAGTCACATCCTCCCTGACATTGTGATGATGAACCTAGTAGTTAGAAATTTGAGGTCTTTAATGGTCTCTATGAACCATAAAGAAGCTAAACTGTATGATGGAGACATTTGCCAGTGAAGATTATAGTTTTGAATAACCACATGCAGGATGAAGTCATTAGCAATTAAGAAGGCTGCAACCTTAATTACCCAAAAAAAAAAAAAAAGGCTGCAATCATGCATGATATGCTGGCCAGGTTAACATCCCTACCAAACTGAGAAAACTTTATAAGACCTACATGAAAAAAAGACTTCGACAAGTACAGCCAAAGTCATTTTGGAAGAAGAGCTACCTCAATAAGCTCCTTTCCTCAATAAGAAGGCCATACGTGATGGAAATTTGTTCTACAAAGCTATCCCAAAAAAAAAATGCCCATTATCATGTTCCTACATTGTCCTACAAAAAATTTAGATCAAACCATTAGGAGAGCAAAACAGGCCCTAAAGTTCTTCCAAGCTTTTTCGGTTAGCATTTACTTGTATTTTTGGCAGAGGAGGCTGACATCTAGACTGGTTTGCATTAGTGAAAGTCTAAGCAGAAGCAAGAGTTTCGAGAACTATCTACACTATTGGAAGCCTTCCAAGATGAAAAATGTGACTTAAAGACTGGCCAATTAATTGCTTATGACTTAACTCAATGTTGTTTACATCAATTTTAATAGTAGGAATTCCTTATCCAAATACCATTCTTGGTCAAAAGATTTTTTTTTTCTTCTTT
>JAOTRH010026781.1:0-12570 GCA_034768845.1 Heliamphora exappendiculata | reverse complement strand
TCATAACATCGATATCCTTTTTGTTGAATACCATAACCTAAAAAGGCACAAAAAGCAAAACAAGCACTAAGTTTATTCCGCTCTCTTTTGGAAAAAATGACAAAGCAAACACAACAAAAAACATGTAATAAAGAGTAATTAAGAGTGTGACCCATCAATTTTTCATAAGGAAAAATGCCAAAAAGAAGAGGAGTAGGCATGCAATTAAGGAGATACACAACAATAAGAAGTGCTTCTCCCCATAAAGTGGCAAGGACATATGAGGAAATAAGAAGGGAGCGAGGTGTGTCAAGGATGTGCCGATATTTTGTTTCAGCTTTATTATTTTATGTGAGAGTGTCCGAACATGAAGATGATAAACAGTGCCAGATGCATCGAAAAAGTCAGTGAAATCAGTAAACAAATACTCTCCAGCCAAATCAGAACGGAGAGTCTTGATAATTGTAGAAAATTAGGTGTGAACCATAAAATGAAATGTGCGATAAATACAGAAAAAATTTGAATTGTGAGACATCAAATACACCCAACAAAACCAACTATAATCACTAATGAAAGAAACATAATACACTGACCTGCCTTTTGTTGCAATGGGAGAAGGACCCTACACATTAACATGAACAAGAGAAAACGGAGATGTAGAGAGCAAAGTGTTGTTAGGAAAGGATAGTCCTGACATTTTTGCAAGTTTACAACTACTGCATTCAAAGATGTCACTGGCAGACACTTTACCCAAGCAACTAGACTGAACTAACTGTTTTAGGTGTTCACTAGACAGATAACTTAACCTAGAATGCCAAAGGTAAAAAGGAGAAGAATACTGATCTAAAGAAAAAATAAATAAAGCCACAGAGGAGGAATTCAATGGGAGATGCAAACTTTCCAACACATAAATCACCAATCCTACGCTCGTTCTCAACCTGTTTCTAGGATGTCTGATCCTGAACAATACAACCAGAAGAAAAAAAATACAATGTCAAAACCAGAATCAGAAAGCAAACTAATAAATAATAAACTGATAGTAGTACATAAAAGACATTAGGTATTGATAATGAAGAAGATGAAGAAGGAATAACAGAACCAATAGAAACAACCTGACATAAAAGCACCATTAGCAGTAGAAATAGTGGTCGGAGAAAATAGGAAAGTACAATGACTAAGACTAGATAAATCAGGTGTCATATGATGAGAAGAACCGAAATCAAATATCCAAGTAGTGGGGAAAATATTAATAAGATAAGAGCTATGCAAACCCGAAAAGAACGTAATCATAGAATACGCAGGAGATTAAAGTCCAAAGAATACTTGCATAGTTTGAAACTGCTCCAACAAATACTACACTAAAGAAAGTGGAGCACTAATGAAAGGCAAGAAAATCCAAATCGCATGTCAAAACTCGTGAAAAAAGTGTATCTAAACCAAATCGCATGTCAAAATGCGTGAAAAAATTGTATCCAAATTCTTGAACCAATAACTCATGTCCAATACTAATAATTCTCATGCAACCGATACTAATAGTTGGCATTTTGATCATCTAACAAGTCACAGAGCAGTGACTATTATTACAATATATCAAGGGTCGAACTGCAATCCAATAAACCAAAAAATCAAAGCTATTGTGCAAAGGTAAAATAAGTTTGATAATATGTAAAGTATCATATCAATCTATCAAGGGTTGAACAGAAAGCCAATATACCAAAAACCAAGTTGCGCAGCAAAGCCAAGATCTAGTTTGTTGTGCTAAAACAGGTATAATGAAGGCCAGATAGAAGAAGACACAACCAAATGTGTTGAAGAGTTCTGATAAGGTCACTGGTGCAAGTCGAGGTGTTCGGCAAAGTCGTCGGTGATCGTCGAAGGCTTAACAAGTCTTGTCGAGTTTGGTGCTTGCCGAATTGGGTTGCGGTGAGGACAAATGCAAGACCCGAAGGCTACACGCAATGAAAAGGAATCCGACGAGAGTTGTCGGTGGTCACCGATGCAAAGGAGACGTTCGGTGAGGCTCGTCAAAGGTTGGCATTGCAGAACAAGGTTGTCGGTGGTTGGCGAGGGTTTGCGACGTCTGTTAAGGTTGCGATTTGTAAAAGATGAAGGCTAGAGTTTCAGTTTGCAAGAGATGACGGTTAGTGTTTTGATGTGAGGGTTGAGGAGGGTCTGGCGAGCGTCACCGGTGGTTGGCGATGGTCGGCGGCGAGTTTGGTAATGGTTGGCAACAAGGTTGGTGGTGGTTTGCGACGAGATTGGTGATGGTCGTTGCCGGTAGTCAACGGCTAGGATTGCGATTGCAAAAGAGAAGGCTAGGGTTTGCGACTGTGCTAGGGTTGCAACAAACAGATTCTCCAACAAGTGACCAGCTCTGATACCATGAAACAAAAGGGATCTATTATTACAATAATCAAAGGTTTAACTATAAAAGATAAAATTACGAAATATATATAAAGCAAAACTTAAATCCTAATTAGCCTTAAGAGAGAAAACTACCTTTTAGCTAACAAAATAATAAAATAATCGCAAATACACTTTTACAAGTACTACGATACCTCTAATGAGATTTTACATTCCACAATTTCATGGGATTCACAATCTGGCGGATTGTTAATACCGAGTAGGCTTCTTGCAAAACCAACAGGAAATAATAGAACCGCAAAATTTCCAAAATCACACGTCTAATCAAACGAGACCATAAAGAAAATAGGCAAAACATAGACAACCTATTCAGCTATGCATGCTTCCTCGATCGCACTACTGCAAAACAATTTTCGTCTCATGTTTCGTTGTTGGATCAGTTTATGTGACATGGACTCTTCAAAATGTCTAAAATACCCATGTCGGACATTTGACACTTGGATAAGATAAATAAAATATGTATTCCACATTTTTTAGTTGGACATTCACTTAAGAAGTATATTTAGTAATTTGAGTTTACTATAAAACTATGAATAGCTCTCATATTATACATAAAATGCTATATAGAACTTTATAAACACCATTTATCCTAAGAAATAAAAGTATGTTAAAAAGTACAAACATTTTCCCGTGTCCCAATGTTATTGACATGAAAATTAGATAAATACAGCACTTAATCGCACAACAACACCCAACACTTGTTTTTCTTATTTTTAAAACTCGGCCATTTGAAAAAGTTTGGAAGCCAATAATAGCAAGATTGACATTAAAAAGGAGGAGGGAAATTCAAAGAAGCTATAAAAATTGAAATTACTAAAACTTACAGAACATATGTAAAATTAGACCAGCACCATAGAACGTGAAGTGACCAAAAAGCTTGACATCATTTGAAGAGGTCCCGAGTGTGTCATGCTTTTCCATATCATTTCCACACTAAGAATCCAAATAAACTCAAGTTCACTCAGAAGACCACACTACCAGTGTTTGTTGCAATTGAACATATGAACAAAATTGATTATTTCAAAGCATAGCCAAAAAGTATCAAAGAGGGACTTCTCAAAAATCAGTCTTCTAGTTTTTTATGTTGTTTTTTTATTTATAAGAAGAACAATGATTCTGCGAACACAAAAATCGGCAATAGAATCAATCACAAAAAGTGTATGAATGGCCATAATTTTTTAAAGTACATCCCGCCAACACATTTTGTAAAATCCCAACCATCCATACACTTCACATGGTTGGTTCTGTAACTGATTATCCATACACTTTTACATGGTTGGTTCTGTAACTGATTTCTATGTCCCTAAAGCTACTATAAAAAAAAAAAAGCAAAAATTATGCCAAACAAACTTGCAAAACTCTCGAACAAAAAAAATAACAATTGCGGCTGTTATGCCGCTACAAACAAGCACATCATGGTGTATGAAAAGACTGATGCAAGTTCCTACCCCAACTCAAGCCACATATGCACAAGCACACAATAGGAAAACAAGGCAGACATACATTAATACTTAAAACCTAATCAAGCTTGCAACTCTTGTACAATTCTAATCCATTTATGGTTTATCCGCTTGTTTTGGAGCTATATAAAAGAAAAATAGAACTAACAATAATGAATGTCCTTTTAACATAGAAATCTAATCACCTAAATGTTTAGAAAGATCACATGCAATTCTTTAAGGAATCTCCAGCTCCCTGAAAGAAGCAACAAGAAAGAGCAAAATCGGCAATGAATATACCAACAAGAGAGAGAACAACAGCTGAGGTTGTAGATTCTCCAACGCCTTTGGCGCCTCCCAAGGTGGTGACTCCCCATGCACAGCTCACAACTGATATGATCCCACCAAAAACCTGTGACTTGATCATTGCGCTAATTATATCCCATGATCTGAGAGCTCTCTGGGCAGAATCCAATATAATGTTAATGCTAACCCCATAAACAGCATCAGCCAGAAGAGCACTTGATGCCATTCCGACTGTGAAACACATCAGAGTCAAAAAAGGTAAAGCGACACAGGAGGCAATGACCCTTGGAGTCACCAGATAATCCACTGGGTCAGAGCCAAGAACCCTTAGAGTATCTGTTTGCTCAGAAACCTGCATTGTTCCCAACTCAGCAGCAAATGCACTCCCAATGCGACCCGCAACTACTATTGATGTGACCACAGGACTGAGCTCCCTTGAGAAGGCAAGAGCTAGTACCCCACCGACAGATCTGTTTAAACCTAGCCTGGTGAACTCTCTAACAAACTGAATTGTGAAGGCCATGCCAACAAAAGTTGAGGTTAATAGACAGACCCCAATTGATTTTGGACCAACTCTCTCCAGCTGTTGAAGAGTGTTCCTCCAGTGGACTTTTCCTTTTAAAGTTCTAATAATCACCTGTCCTGCCAATATAAGAACTGATAATCCCCTCCAAATGTACCTGGGAGGTGACCATTTTCTCAAAAATGTATTTGCTTCAAGAGCCTGCATATTGTTTGTCACAGTGTCTTCTTCAGAGACAGGGACAAATGGGTGACCATCTGTATTAGGAATCACGAATAATCTGGTTTTTTGGACTCGTACAAGAAACTTGCGACTCTCAGCTCTTCCAGGGAATTCAAAACTTCTAGAAAGTTGACTAGAATACGGGATTTTGATTTTTTTCCAGCCATCAGAACGTTTAACAGTGCTTCTGCTGCAGTTGTCAGAACATGTAAACATGTTAAAGTCAATAAACAAAGTAGGTAAAATTTGGACAGGGAGCGAGAGGGACGAGCGAGAGAGAGACAGAATGAAAAACCTGTCAGAGAAGTAACAGATTGGACGCAAAAGTGAAGCTGTTTGCATGACAGATCTTGCACGTGGATAACTAACTTCAGTCTTTGTGTGGAAGAGGGACTGCCCTAGATTCCCAATCAAGAAATCTTTATTAAATTACTCTTAGAAACAAGAGTTCATGGTGAAGTTACATGGAAAATGTTTCGCCATACCAAAAAAACTGCTGACATGCAAGAAATAGCTGGATTCTATGAACATGGGATCTGCACTTGACAATAAAACCAATATTACTAATACAAGAATTATGTAAGATGATGGCAGCAATTTGTACTGTCATTGAAAAAGAAATTAAAAAAACAGCCATCAATATGAGTTGACAAGAGGTGTTACGGATTAGCATTGGAACAGCTAATTTCACTAGATGTTCAAGCCAGTCAAACGTGAATTGACAATTCAAAAGCATGTCTTCTATCGACAAAAATATGCTGATTCATCCAAATATCCTCAGGTTCTCAAAATTCTTCCAATATGCACATTCTGAAGAGTCAAGTGATGTTTGTTGATTCCATAGAAATTAACGGCTTTAATGTAATTAACATAGTGTTCGAAAGAACATATCCATCTCTGGAAACCACAAGCTGCACAACCAACAAACATTCAAACCACTGCCACTACAGATAGTTCAAGCTCTGCTTTAAGTCAAATGCTACTCCCACTGGTGGCTACTATAACGTGTAATATAGTTTCCCTGCTTACACTAACAACCATGTTTATAAATCACTGAGAAAAAATATTAAAGCTGATTGAGTTTGCAAATCATCTGTGAAAAAACCTTGAGCCCATTCCTTCGTACAAAGATATCATCCATTCTCTATGATGAAAAGAAAAATGACATATTCCTCCCCAAAACCCCATCCAAACCATATATGCTAATTTTGTAGGTTTGGAAAAGTTAGCCCCCCATTGTTGCAACTCAGAAAAATAACAACAACAATAGTAAGATGTTAGTGGAGACAGGACGAAAGAGAGATTAAAAAAAAAAAAAAAAGGAAGGAAGAAAGAAAGACATTTTTCCGGTTTGACTGTCGGGATAAAATTAGTGATTAGGGCGTACCAACGAGCTGCGAGCCGTGCACGTAGGCCGGAGCAACGATCGGCGAGGCGCGGGGGGGAGATTCAGCGGCGAGGCGCGAGGGCAAGATCCAGCGTCGTCCGTCGTCCAGTTCAAGAGTTGTCCGTCGTCGTCGTCAGTTCAAGCGTTGTCTGCTTTGTCCTCACGTGTCAGCAGGTTAGCTTCTTCGTTGATTGCTGGTCTAGGGTCGGCGATTGCTGGTCTCGCTATTGGAGAATCCCAGTGTCTGTCTTGCTTCTCTTCTTTCTCAGGTGTTCCTTCACTTCCATGCGGTGCTTTCGTCTTCCCTCTAACCAAAATGAAAAAAGGAGACGAAGATGATTTTCCGCTCCTCGTTCGATTGAAACAATCTCGCAAAAGAACTAAAGTTTTGTATGATTTTTTTTTGTTTATCTTTGTTGAAATGTTTTTTGAGCTCTAGTTTTTTTTAAAAAAATTATTTTATTCATCAAAAAAAATAGTAGAAAAAAATGATTCATCTGTAAAGCTTATTTTAAATGAATTTCATGCAATATTAATTCAAAATCATTTTGAATCGAAGAATTTTAGTTCTAAAAAAAAAAAAAAGAACTTTATAGATGATGGATCTCTTAGAGTAGATTTTGATTATATTTTTAATGAAAACAACCTATGTACTTGTGAAGAGATTTGTATTTGTAATAGTTTTAACACTCTTGAAACTCATAGGGCTCTTGACGGTCGATTAGATATTGAGAGTATTCTTATAACTCCTAGTATTGTGGTTGATTGGGTTAGTGGTGATGGACCTGTTGTACAAAAAACTAATTTAATTGGTTTAGATGTGAGTGATCGCCAATCTGGTCTCATGAGTTCAATATTGACCACTTTCCTAGTCCAATCGAGTTTCACCTCAGGGTTAGAACAGTCGGTTGATTCTACAACCCAATTAGAGGAGGGCAAAGCAACAATTAAAATAGAATTGAGCAAAGTGAAGTCTTTGTCTAATATTATGAAGGAAAACTCTTACTTTGATAAGATAAGTGGTGATCATAGCCTCTTTAATGTTGGGCTTGAAAGTAATGAGCTAAAAGTCTCTCTTGAAGTTTCTAAAGATGGGTGTTTGCAATGGGATAATACTTTAGTGGGATTTTTCAATGACAGAAAATTATCTTTTTATTATGTTAAAAGTTAGGCAAAAAAGTTATGGAAGAAAAATTTCAATGATGTCATTACTCTTGATAATAATTTTTTTATTTTCAAGATGAAGAGTAAAGAGCTCTTGAAACAATTCTTGAGAATAGTCTATATTTTTTTGGGAGCCGGTTAATTATTGTCGAAAAATAGTTCCCAGGTATGCATTTTATCAAAATAAGTGTTTTCTAGTATGCCTATTTGGGTGAAATTTTATAATGTGCATGTTGAACTTTGACCTAATATTGGTTTAAGTTATGTGGCAAGTGTTATTGGCAAACCTTTGTGTCTTGATATTTACACGAAATTCAAAGCAAGGCTTACTTTTGTTAGGGTATGTGTTGAAATTCAAGCAAATAAGAATATCCTAGATTCTTTTATGCTAAATTTAGGCTATGGGTCTTCTTATGAAATTAGAGTGAAAGTGCCTTTGAAGCCTCTAAAGTGTGACAAGTGTATAATCTTTGGTCACTCTAATAATTTTTGTCATAACAAGTCTAAGGTCATGAGTTTTACTTTCTTACTCAAACAAGAATGGAAAGTGAAAAGAAGACAAAAGGGTGGGTTCAAGTCAAGAGCCTAGTGGACGGAAAGAAATAAAAAAAAATAAAGGGAAAGGTACTTCTAATGCTTCTTCAATTTATAAGGCTCATTCCTCCTCAAATCTATTCAGTGTCCTTGAATCTTGCGTGTTAGAGGAGATTGATTTATGTAAGAAGGTGATAGATGAAAATTGTGATGATCCCATGTGCTTTCCAAATGAGGACATATTGGGGTGTATTAGTCGGGAAGATATGAACAATCCCTTGGTGGATGTGATTGCTAGTCATTGCAATACGAATCTTGAGAAGTTGGTAGAGTATTAAGTTGACTTCTCTTGCATAGGAGATGAGAAGTTTGTCACATCGACTGAAAGTTTCTCTGAGCCTACAGTTAGTCGATCCACACGTTTGAAAATACATCCAAAGACCCTTTTAGAGGAAAACTTTGGTTGCTCTTGGATGACTTCGACTTCAAATGGCGAGAATAAGAAGAAGCTGCTAAAGAGAATTGGAAATCTTAAGCTTGCTCAAGAAAAATTAGTCCATTTGAACAAGCCAAAAATGTCGTGCATAAGTAAGAAGTAGGTTATTTTTCCTAGCTCTCGGTCTGTGAGAGTTTACAGGATTGCTTTGGTTTTTGCTTTTTAGTGGTTTGCTCTAATATCATTTTGTTAGCCCTTGAGAGTGTGTATCGAGCTGTGTATATCTTTATTTTTTGTTAATATACATTTAATTACCCAAAAAAGAGAAAGAAAGAGGGAAATAAAGTGGCAAAATTTGGTAACAATGCCATTTTCTTGTTCTCAAAATTAACAAAATTGAAACACTGTCAGTGAACACATCCATTACTTAGAAACATAGAACGAAAAAAAAAGAATAAGATAACTTATACTTTTCAAAATGTATTCTTCCTCTTCTCATCTAACACATTCAAAAACAATGGATAAGATTAATTTAAGTTTAGATTCTACAGTTGGAAGTTCTTCTTTTTGAAAAGATGTTCTCTCTCCTCTTAACACATTTTGAAGAGAACAGTTAAAATTAATCCAAGCTTAGATAGTAATTCAATTTTAGATCCTACAATTAAAAGTTTACATTTTTTAAAATATCTTTTAATGGTGCCAATTTATTCACCATAAAAAATTTAGGCTTGAAATTAATTTTACTATTTATAATTCCCGTCCATTCCTCCTCCTCCTCCTCCTCCTCCTCTCTCTCTCTCTCTCTCTCTCTCTCCAAGACAAACCTAATCATCATCTCTTTTCATCCCCATTCTCTATGCACCATCACTACGCCACTATCATTAGATTATATTCGAACTATCACCGCACCACTACTGTTAGATTATATTCCATAGTGGCTTGAAGCATGGGCAATTAGCTAGTAAATAAATAGATTAGAAAATGGAAGCATGTTTATTTATGTAGATTTTGCTCTTTCTTTTTTGGGTTAATTACACTTTAGCACCTTAAACTATAACCCAATATCACTTTACTCACCAACTGGAAAAAAAAAAAAAGCACCTTACCCTCTTTAGATTATAAGAATTCAAATGTGCAACAATGCTGTTAACTGAAGAAACGAAATCAGACTTTTACCCTCAGTATTTAGAAACAAAGTAATAGTGTTAATGACCAGACAACAAAGCCAATCGTTCCCCACCCTTATCATATTCCTCAAACTCTTCTCTACCCAATCTTTCTCTATTACTTCAGATCTCATGGGTCTCTTCTTCCCTGCACACCTCTATCCCTCACTACCAACAACAGCCCTTCCTCCACTAATGGTTCATTAGGCCCTAGTCTTCCTTTTTCTTCAGACCCCTATCAACACTCTCGCCCCAATCCAACACACACACACAAGCGCGCGCACACACACACACTCAATCTTGAGAGATATAGATTGGAAAGAGAGGAAGTGGGATATAGATACATATCTACACTTTTATACTATCTATACTATTTTATGAAAGGAGAGCACCCATTTGGTGTTTCATAAAAGTGAAGCAATGTAGACTTTTTTCAACTCAAAATACCTAGCACCACCACCACCATCACTGCCGCCACCGCCACCACTGCTGCTGATGCTGCTGCCAACACCGTCACCGTCACCCTCACTGCCGCCGTTGTTGCCAACACCACTACTGCTACCGCCACCACCGACGCCACCACCACCGCCGCTCTATACTGTCACCACTACTAGATTCGTCGGAGATAGATAAGAAATTGAGAAATTTTCGTTCTAGATCTGAAATGTCACATTTTTTATGAATGTCTCATTTTGGTTCTTGATTTGAAAATAAAACATTGTTATCAAATATCTTATTTTGCTATGAAATGTCTTAAGACATTTCTTGAACAAATGAGACATTTCATAATAAATGTCTTCTTTTTCAAAATGAAACATTTTATGTAAATGAGACATTTTTCAAATTAACGTGTATGTGAATGTGTAAATGTCTCATTATTTTTAAACAAATGAAATATTTCATTTGTATAACTACAAATGTATTATTATTATTAAAATGAGATATTGTAAGAAGTGAGATACTTGTTATGACCACCCTTCATCACCAACACCACCAAACCACAACCACCATCACAACCACAATACAACCACCATAACCACCCATCACCACCACCACCACAACTGCAACCACAACCACAACTACAACCATAACTATCACCACCACCCATCACCACCACCACCACCACCACCACACACAAACAAAGAGAGAGAGAGAGAGAGCGGCGATGGCGAGGCCACGGTATCCAGATCTGGTTTAGCGACGCCTAAATGGAAGTCGGTAGTGAGAGAGAAACAGTCGCAACTCGAAGTCAGCAGTAACTGCGCTGTGTTCGAGGCTAGGCATCCAGATCTAGTTAAGCAACGACTTAGTGGAAGTCGACCATGAGAGAGAAACAACTACAACCTGAAGTTAGCGGTGACTGCACCATGTTCGTCGGCGAGGACACGAATAGAGCCCTCGAAGTCGGCGGTGACTGTGCCATGTGCGCCAACGGTGACTGCGCCTCCCTCGAAGTCGCCGAAAGCTTCTGGTTTACGCCGCCGACGCTAATCGACAAATGATTGACTCATCATTTATTATAATAAATGTATGGAAATCAAAGATTCACTCACTCTCTTTACAAATGATTGGAAATAAATGAATAAAGAGTGAAAAATCGGATGGAGGAGTTTAATGAGTAGTAAATGCTTTTTCAAGGATTTGAGCTTTTTATTTTGAGCAATAGAACAGTGTCCAGGTCTTCTAAACTCTAAAAATTAACTCCTTATATAGCCATCTAAAGTAAATGACCGTTGGTGGGTTGGTGGAGGCAATTAATACTTTGAAATCCAACTGTTGAAACCAGTGTGAGATTTGAAATATGTCGCAGGTGTCAACTCAAAACCATTTTGTGTCGACACAAAATATCTTGGGCTTGGTTCTTCAAATGGTTGTGTCGACTCAGTTCTTCGTTGGTGTTAACCCAATTTCTGCGTTTACCTCACCCATACAGTGGTGTTGACCCAGTGCATATCTTCTGATTTCAGGTGAAACTTTGGTGTCAACTCAAAATCATTTGGTATCAACTCAGAAAGTTATAGTTAGTCTCGGGACTTTTAGAGTCAACTCATCTTCGTTTGGTGTCGACTTAGAAATTTTTAGACAGTCTCGACTATTTTGGTGTCAACTCAATTTCGTTTAGTGTCAACCCAAAACTCTTTGTTTCTGAAGGGGGAACATTTGTGTCAACTCAAAAACCTTTGGTGTCGAGCCTTTTGACTTGGAATCGGGAAATGAATTGTAGCTCTAGCGTTGACCCATTTTTCTGCGGTGTCGACCTATTTTGTTTCCTAGATGGTGTTTTGGTGTTGACTCATGTGAATTTGGTGTCAACCCAAAAACCCGAAGTCTAGAACCCGAAAGATCATTTGGTGCCGACTCAAAATATTTTGGTGTCAACTCAAAATGAATCTTGGTCCAATACTGAAGGTGTCAACACAAAATCATTTGGTGTCGACTCATCTGAGTCTTGAAACTTCTTAGATAAAGATGTTAGGGTGTCTACTCAATTTCTCAATGGTGTCGACATACTTGAGAGTTTTAAGCGTACTTTGTCTTAAGGTGTCGACTCAAATATCAATTTGTATCGACACAAAACATTTTTATTCAGAACATTACGTGTCAACCCATTTGATGCAAAGAGTCAACACAAATGACATAAGATGTCAACTCATTTGTCATGAGGTGTCAACATTTACCTTTTTAAAAATAATTAAATATAATCTTTTTAAATCAAATTAATTAAGAAAATAAATTATCAAAATTATCAAAATTTAATTAAAACGCTCTTGGGATAACAATCTATCATTTTTTTTGATAATTACAAAATTTTTAAAAAAATGTTTAAGAAAATTTTGGACAATAATTCTCTCCTTATCTTTATGTCTTAAACAAGGTATGCACTTATTTTAATATAGCATGCAACATTAGTATCTTGACTGACTCTTTGGTCATTTCATAACCTAAAGCTATCCTCATCATGATCTTAAACTGACTCTTCGGTATTTTTA